>RJWH01004793.1:0-40762 GCA_004363575.1 Solenodon paradoxus | reverse complement strand
CGGGGTCGGATCGGGGTCGCCGCCCCGCGTGCCCGCAGCGGCCGTCGCCGGAGCAGAGCTGCGCCCCGGGGCTCCGGGCGCGAGGTGCGGGAGCCGCACGGCGGGACGGGTCGCCGGAGGCGGCGCCGCGCGCTGTCCCGACCCGGGGAGCGGTCGGGACCCGCTGACCATGCAGCCTTGACCGGCCCGGGCGCGCGGGAACGAGCGCGGAGGCGCCCTCGGGGGACGGCGGGCGCGGTAGCCCGACGGCGGCGCGCGGAGCGAAGCCCTCACCATGGACCCCGTGAGCAAGTGGAGTCCCAGACAAGTGGTGGACTGGACCCGAGGTGAGCGGCCGGCCGGCGCCGACGTCCCCCAGGCCGTGCGCCCCCGCTCGGCCTGCTGTCCGTGGCGTCGGGCTGGGGTCCCGATCCGGCCCGGGGCGCCCTCTGCCCAGCCTGGGTGCGGGCCGCGCGCCCGCCGTCGGCCCCCGGGCGCCTTTGTGTGGTCCCTGGGCCGCCCGCCTGCAGCCGTCCGCGGGCTCCACGGCGGTTGGACGGGTAAGGGCACCCCGGCGGCGGGCCCCGCCGCTGTGTGTGCTGGCGAAGGAGAGGCCGCACGAGGGCCGCCGGGAGTGGACCCCAGGACCAGTGGCTTCGCTCCGGGCAGGCGGCGCTGCGGTTTAGGCCACACGGAAAGCCCGAGAAGGGAAAGTCGCGCCGTGGAAGCCCTGCCTGGCGTTAAACTGCATGGCGCGAGGCTGGCAAGGGGCTGGAGTGGCCCTGGTCCAAGCGTGGACGCTTGGGCTCGGAGCTGTCACGTTCGCGTCTTACTAACTCGGGAGATTTTCAGCCAAAAGTGAGAGGGATTTCGAGGCTCTGAGTTCTCTTCCAACAGGACGGAGCCCACAGGAAGAACTCGCGTTTCCATGGGTTGGTCCCCGGCCTCCCACACGGCGGCCCAGCACCTCCGTTTCAAGTTGCTGCGTGCTGTTTCCCGTCTGCTCGTGGGGTGAGCAGCGTGTCCTTCCCCAGTCAGTTCCCAGACTTGGCTAGCGCCTCGCAGTTAGTTAGCTGGGAACTCGATCGCCCTGGTCAGTAAACCGGTGAGTAGGAAGACTGGACGATCAGGGCGTGTTTCAAATGGTCTCGCCCTGGCTGTGGCACCTACGTCTCCTTTCTCATGGCGGTGTCGCCACAGAGACCTGTGGAACGGGCTGTCCTGGTTGGCTGGGGTGTGTGGGACTTCGGACCATTTCCCACTCCTCCCTGGCAGAGGCTTGTCCCGGGACAGAACTTTCCTGGGCTCTTCCTTCAAATCAAGAGGAAAACTGCTGGCGCACAGGTGCTTGATGATTGCCCAGGGAAGAGAGCATGGCATTGTCAGTTCTTGGCACGAAACGTGACGGCGAAACCCACAAACACCCAGATGCTGTGTTGAAATGGGAGGCGTCCCCGCCTAGCGACTTGGTCTAGCCAGTTACTTGGAAAGAGTTGATCTCTTCTTACCTGTGTGTGCACTGGGGAGGGTCAACGAAGGTGCCTAAGTAACCAACTGGACAGGCTTGCTGTGGGGTCAGGAGGGTTAGGGCACCCTCTTTGGCGGTCCTAGCCCCTGCCAGCCTCCTGATTATGTACAGCCAGAAACCTGGGAACAGGCACACAGGAAGATTATGGAGTCAGATCTTCACACCCGGGGGATTTGTGTGTCTGGCTTGTTATTATGATTATTATTTTTGGTCCCTTTTGGGACTGGGAGAGGGGAAGTGTGAATTCACATCCTGTTGTGTGTGTTTGGCAAGTCAAAGGAGGAGCAGAGGAAACTGTCTTCGGTGTCTCGTGGGCTGGTGTGATGACCCAGTTGCACTTCATTTCGGGCACGCTGCCTGCTGACCCGAGAGCCCTTCTGGGTGGTTCGGTACCATGGTGGCTGAGCGTTGGCTGCTGATGAGTTTACATACCTGTGGCCACAATGAACAGCTTTGGACAGAGTGCTGGTGCCCTTTGGGGCCCCGTGGAGTGAGCTGGATACTTTCTGTGTTAGGCTTCACGGCAGATGGAGGCACACGGGTGCGCTGCCGCTCAGAGGTCAGCGCCTGGCCCTCCCACACGCGGCCCTGGCTGCCCGTCCCGGTCTCCGGGAGAAAGCACGGACTCCTCTGTCAGGGGTTCTGCTCACTTGTTTGCTTATAGGACTATTTTTAGCTCCTGGCCCAGCTCTGTGCCCAGCCCGGTTTTACAAACACCTCCTGATCTGCCGCCCTCCTGCACCTTTGCTCGCCAGGCTGGCACGAGTGTGGGATGGGGCCTCTGGAAGCCTCGCACCCAGATCCAAACCTGGCTGTGTGGGTGCCCATGTCGGTGTCGCTGGGCCCACATGGTTTAGGAAGAGGGCTGGGGTCTGCTGAAGGGGTGCAGTCAGTGGGCTTTGTTTTCGTTGTGACTTGTGTTCCCCCTCCACTGTGCTGTCACCACGTGTGACGGTCTCAGCCCGCACCAGCGGCGTCCAGGACAGGCCGAGCACGTGCCGTGTGCGCCGCTCCCCGTGCACAGATGCCGTGAGGCAGACTCGTTTCCACGCCACACTCGAGGGAGACGAGGCACAGGGGGGGTGACACGCAGTGTCACAGCTGGAGGTGGCGGGGCAGCCTTTGACCCTGTGCAGGTGGCAGGTCCGGCCCCTCTTCTCAGGAAGTTCTCCCCAGATCAGGCCCGAGAGTGCACGGCCGGGTCTGCGCAGCTTGAGCTGGTGGTCATATCCGGGGGTGTCCATGGGGGCGCCGTCTTCTCTGTATTGCGGCACAGCCAGGCTTAGTGTGAGGCAAAAGGAGACCTGGGTGACAGCATTGTGTCCCTTAGAGGATCTGGTGACGGTGTCTGCACAGCCCTTTATAGCTTGTACCAGGTGAGGGGCCCACAGCCTGCGCCCGCAGCCAACTCAGAGGTCCGAGTACCTGAAGGCTGTGAGGGCTGGTGACAGACAGGCTCTGTGGTCAGCAGGGCTGTCCCCAGCTGTGCTGTGGAAGCCACGCAGCCCGCGGTCTCCTCTTGGGGCTTAATGCTTTGATGCTAGTTGGCTGCTCCCCTACGGGGTACCTTCCTGCTCAGAATGGAGACCCCTGAGGACAAAAGGCCAGTGGTCACCAAGTGTCCCCTTTCACAGGCTTCCAGCAGCTCTGGGACATGGCCTCCTCGTGTTGCAAGGGAGTCTGGTTACTGCTGTTTTCTTTTTGCTGCTTTTTTTTTTTTTTTTTTTTTTTTTTAAGGAAGCAGGCAGCAGGCAGGAAGGACGAGAGTGAGGAGGAAGGAGCATTTTTCACTTAGTTTGTTGTTTCTGGGTCATGGGGCCATATGAGGACTGTGCCCGAGTTGCAGACTCAATGCCTGAGCCACCAGGCTTCTCCTGGCGTCTTCTTTTGACGTGGGGTACAATGCGACCCTCAGATAACTGGCGCTGTCAGTCAGGAGGCAGGGGACACTGGGAGTGGGGAGGCAAGCAGGGGTGTCACGGACTTGTGCTGGTTTTCACAGATCGGAGTAGGATGCACGCTGCAGTGTCCCACTCACCTGTGGCCGCGGGTCACCCTCTTAGAAATGTGCTGCGTTCTCCCGGGTCGAGGCCATCACTGCACAGTCATGTCACGAAACTAAACATCAGAGGCCCGCGTCTGGCCTCTGGGAGGTCTGCACAGAGGCAGGCCGGTGCCCCAGTATCCCCGTCCTGCACCCTTGGCCCTGGAGAGCCAGACTGCTGAGACTCAGGATGTGTTCTCTTGAATGAATGCACGTCTGAAGCCCCGTCTGCGGTCTCCAGGCAGCGTGAGTGACACTTGCCCATCACAGCCATCAGGACGGAGGGCCTTCTGGCCAAGGTCTCAGCCTACGGGATCCTCGTCCATCCTTTACAGGGACCAGGCTAGGTCACTGCTCTTTCCTGCAGCGCCTGCAGGTGCATGTCCTCTCAGCAGTTGCTCGGTGTCTGGTCGTGGGCCTTCCTGCTGCATTTCAGAGGCTGGGTCCGTGCAGGTTGACCGTGGGTGCCAGCTGGCCTCCCACCACATCTGCACGGATGCCAGGGACGTTGCCACTGACCCCTGTTAGTTTATGCTCTTAGCCTGTGGTCACTGAAAAAGGGAGATTTGCTTCTGCCTCCAGCAGCCGTGAGTCCCTCACTGGTCAGATGCTTCGCCTTATCTCGCTCCCTCACTGGTTCAGTGCCGCCCCCAGACCCGCAGCAGAGTTTACCTGATAATAAGGGAAACAGTCACGGGAGCCAGTCTCGTGCAGACGCTGCAGAGCTTGGTTTAGACCTTAAATTCAGTCCCTGGAAAGCACAGCATGGTGCACAGACGGTTACTCACCTGTTTTACAGATGAAGAAGCTGAAGCCGAGAGGATGTATTTTCTCTGGCCCCCTTACTTTTTAAAAAAGTATTTATTGAGGTAACTTTGATTTACACAGTAATATAAATGCTTGCGCACAGGTTTGTCATCTGTCAAATGTATGGCAACTTGATACACTCACTGCCTAGTGACCGAAGTCCTCCACTGTCCACTGGGCCCCTGCTGCGGGCTCCCACCCCTTCTCTCTGCTGATCTCGGTTCCCTTGAGTGTCCGCCAGTTGGTTTCACTTTGTTCACTTTTGTCTTTTTGTATCCAAATGGGAGTGAGGACATCTGGTGTTTGACTTTCTCTTTCTGACTTAGTTCACTGAGCATGGGTCCCTCTCATTCCACCCATGTCGTCATACATGGCGGGACTTCATTTTCCAGGGCCGTGTCGTATTCCTGTGTGTGCACACTCACACACGTGTGTGTGATTATTTATTTATTTTTTTTAAGGAAAGTTGCAGGCAGGAGTGAAGGCAAGAAAGCAGACAGTCAGGAAGAGAGAGGAGAAAGGAGCATTTTATTTTAGTTTCATTTTAGTTGTTCACGCTGGTTATTCCCACTGGACCCAGGACTTGAACCCAGGGGTGTGTGTCCTGTGCTCCTTCAGAGGCGATTGACTTAACCATGACTCCACCAGAGCGTGCCCTTTTTTGTTGGTTTTAAAGGAAAGGTGCAGCAGGAATGAAGGCGAGTAGGCAGAAAGGTAGGAAGAGAGAGAGGAAGAAGCACTTTATTTTATTTTTATTTAGTTATTCAGAACGGTCTTTTTCCCCTGGACCCAGGACTGAACCCAGGGGTGTGTGGCTTGGGCTCCTTCGGAGGCGATGACCTAACCGCTGCTCCAGCAGGGCCCGCCCTTCACTAACGAGGGGCACGTAGGTTATTTCCATTTCTCAGTTATTATAAATACGGCTGCAGTAAACATGGGGGTGCATGTATCTCTGAGAGTTAGCGTTTTTGCGTATGTTTTGGGGTAAATACCCAGAAGTGGGAGGGCAGGATTATACGGGATCCCTGTTCTCGACTTTCTGAGCGCCCTGCCCGCCGCGTCCATGCCGGCTGCACGTGTGCTGTCCCGCAGCAGCGCCTCCGTGCTCCTCCTCCCCACGTCCTCTCCCGCGTCTGCTGCTTGCAGACTCTCGGGGGATGCCTGTTCTCACCGCGTGAGGTGGCATCTCGTCGTGTCCATTTACATTTGTCTGGTCTCCAGTGAGGAGGAACACCTCTCGGGAAGTGTGTCGACCATCCGCGTGTCTCCTTTGGAGGAATGTCTAGTTCTCCTGACGTTTCTTGATGGGGCCTGTTCTCTGGCGTTTTCCGAGTCCTTTCTGTGCTCTCGAGGTGCACGCTTGGCACTGCCCCTCCGCGCTGCGCCCGCCTCTTCCTCAGGCCCTGGCCGTGCACAGCTGAGCGGGAGCGTGGGCTCTGGATCAGACTCTGGATCAGACTCGGGTTTGCACCCCATCCCCACCGCCTGTGATCTCCTGTCAGTGCTCAGTAAATGGCCTTCTTGTTTTATTGCTTCCTCGTCCTTTGATCCTGTAACTCCAGGTCACAGATATTCTCTCTGAGCTCTTCGGGTGTGTCCTAGGCCCCAGAGCCAGTAAGGGAGAGATTCCCCGCTTTTGCCACCCACCTGGAGACCCCGACAGGACTCGGCGCTGGTCGGGAAGGGGCTTGCTGAGCCAAGCGAGTGCCTGCAGCTGGCGTCACGCAGCTCCTTCAGGTAGATGCAGTCCAGCCCTGTTGTCGCAGCATTTTTCTTAGAGAAGCTGGACTGCCAGGGAGCATGGCATTAGGAATGCCGCCGACCATCAGCTGTGCCGTCTGGCACCTGGTCATGAGCCCCCTGGGAGCTTACTGGATCCAAATCTGGATTTTTCATGAGACTCCCAGGTGATCACATGCACCTGGCAGTCTGAGACGCACTGCTCAGCCCAGAGCTGCGAACAGGGTTTCGCACTGCTGCTTGGCCTGCGTCTGATCCCACGGCACCGGCTCTCCTGTTTCAGGTCTCCAGTGATGACACTTGATGGGAGGATGCTTGACTTGGCCACTTATGAAAGCAGTGGAGCCATCTCAGGGTGTGTCTTGTTTTGAGAAGAAGCCTCACCTAGCAACAGGTCATGCTCTGCAAAGGAGACATTTCCCCTGACATTTCGTCTCATTTTGGGACCTGGAATATTCTCAGAGCAGCTTCTGGAAAGACAAGCCCTGTGAAGGGTGTGACGGGGGGCCCGGGCACGGTAGTTGACTCCGATATCAGATGCTCAGGCGGACTTTGGAGACAGATGGGCTTTGAGGACACGCACACTGTCCTGCGGGCAGGTGCGTACTCAGCCGGTTTGGGGGATCTCACCGTTATTGGAAAGCAACTGGCCGCCGTTGCAAGGAGACATTCACAGTGCATCTCCGAGTCTGGAAGCCTGTGTGAGGCGGCATCTCAGCTCCGTGTCCAGGAGCTGAGGACACCTCGTCCACTGAGGCTCCCCTGTGCCCCCGTTTGCCAGTGTCACTGGTGGGGCCGAGGCTGCTGCCCGTGGCCTGGCCCCCGCTGTGTCGCTGGGACACCTGTGCTCGCTGGCACTCCCTCTTTCCCCTCATTTCGCACCATGTCTGGAGTGCTCATCGCTGGCCCAGACATACCGTGGCTTTTCACGAGTGAGCCAGGGGTGCTGGTGTGAGTTCTGCAGACTCTGTCAGTGTTCCTTCTGATGTGATGCCTTTCAGGAGCCCGAGGGCCACAGGGAGGCACGTCTCCATGGAAACGCGGAGATGGAGGCTTTTGGACATTCCACAGTCACCAAAGTCACAGAGCTGGGAGGGAGCGCACAGGGCCTGCTCGGTGTCCCTCCAACCTGTGGCCCCCCGGGGTGCGGGTAGGCGCGGGGTCCCCTAATCGATGTGGAGACGGGCAGCTTCCAGATCTTTTGACTGTATTTCCTGCTGATCCCACCAGAATTCACACGTGCAGGGGAACCTCGTCCTGTAATTTTCCTTCTTGCAGAAACAGGTGACTTCAGCTCATGGTGACCTTCACCCACAGTATCGCTTTCTGCCGCTGTTTGTTTTATTGTAGCTGATTGCCCTGCAGCTCTCTTCTCACTCCCAATCTGATACATTCTCTGGGGTCACGTTGCAAAGCTGCAAAGCTGTTATGTGAATCAGTTAAGATTTCTGTTGAGCGGCGGTGTCGCACACACACAGCTACCACACCTCATTCGTCCAGCTCCCTTGGCCCCGCGTTTGTATGGCCGGCTCCCTGCTGCCTCACGCCGCCCTCACTTCCATGCCCCGGGAGACAGGCCCCGGCAGCCAGAGTGGAGGAGACACAGCGTGGGACTCAAACAGCGGGACTCAAACTCTGCCTGGCACCAGCTGCTGTGAAGCCTCAGCGAGGAGCTCTGGCCGGGAAGTGGTTCCCAGCTCACGGGCTTCGGGGGCGTCAGAGAGGCCACAGGCGAGCACGTGCACGGCTGCCTCCTGGACATGGTCGCCCTTGTTGCTGTGACTCACTCACGACGATTCCCCGTCTGCGTGTACTTTAGTTGGATTGCTGGCGCGCGCATGTTTGCCCTGTGAGGACTGTCGCCTCCCCGTGCCGGCCGTTCATGCCGCCGCCCTGGTCTCTCTGTCAGGGTCTAGATGTGCGCGAAACACCCACGCTCGCCCTCCCTCGTTGTTTCCTTGAACGCGTTTCCCTCCCTTGCTCTGCGGACCTTGGGTCTCGGAGGGACTCGGTGTCGTGGATTGGTAAGTAGTGAGTCACACCTTTCTTGGAAAGGCCCTACGAGGCACCTGACCTTGACGACAAATTTGGCATCAGCTGTATTCTGGCTGCCAGGTCCTTGCGTTACTTTGTAGATGTGGGGACTGCAGGGTGACAGGGTGAAAGACTGTGGAAGTAGCAAAAGCATCCTGCCCAAGCCCGTGGGTAAGGAAGTATCTGCTGCTGATGGACTCGAAGACACAGTGAGGCGGAGATGCGAAGGAGAGATGGGCAGCGTCTCTTTGGATGCAGTCCTCAGGGGACCCTCGCTCGGAAGTCGACATTCAGCAGGAAGGACAGGGAGGAACCAGCTGCTGGAAAACGGGAGGCAGAGGCCACAGCGAGTTCAGGCCCGCAGGTGTGCGTGAGCTTGGAGCATCTGAGCAAAGGAGGGTGGTGGGGATGGCGGAGGCGGTGGCGGCGTGGGGAGGTGTCTGTGCCTCCTGCCCAGGTGTTTGGTTGTGCCCCATTGCATGGGAAGCAGGGCACGGACAGGATCTGGTTTGGCTTCGCGGGAGGAATGCGTTCAGGCTCCCGTGGGAGGGCCTGCGGTCTGGAGGTGCCGGTGTCCTGGCTGAGACCCAGCACTTGAGGTCTCAGAGACCCCGCGCCAGGTGCAGGCTGGGTCACAGGGTTTCACATCTGGCCGGTTTAAAATGGATATTGAAATCGGGGTGCACTTTCGTGTTCCTCGTCCTGCTGGGGAGAGGACGCGCCCGCCGCCCATCCGGATTCCCGTGACTGGTGGAGAAGCCCGCTGTGCCCCAGGGCTGTCGCCTCGTTGTTCCCTCTGGCACATTTGCCAGGAGCTGCGGTTTCTGAAAGTGAATGGGGTGTCTGTGAGAGGACTGAGCCTCGCTTGTTTTCTTTGACATCAAATGGCCGACAGACGAGTGTTGAGCCGGGTTTGCTAGAGGGACACGCCCGGGCGTGCGGGTCGGAGGCGTGAGCCGGGGAGGCCCCGGAGGAAACACGCGAGCCCTGCAGTCGAAGGGCCGGGGCTGCTCGGGTTCCCCGCACAGGGTGTCCCGCCCTAGCAGAGGGCCGCCCTGCTTTGGCCCGAGGGTGTCGACGGCCGAGGGTCACTTGGCACAGCTGCCCCGTGGGGAGGGGAGGGAGGTCGGCTCATACTGGTGACTGGACGCTCTAAGGGACAGCACTGCTGGTCCTCACGGGCGAAACCCCGCATGTCATCCACCCAGCAGGCAAGACCGTGCTCATCTGAGTCCTGCTTTCCTGAGGAACCTTTCACTGCGTGGAAACGTTCTGCTTCCTAGTCAGAGATTTGCAGCAGAGGGCAGTGCAGGGCTTTGTGGCTTAAGACTGTGTGTGGTGCGTGTGTGCGGTGTGTGTGCACAGTGTGTGGTGTGTGTGTGGGGGGAGGTGGTGTGTGTTTCTAATTGAACTTGGGCTAATGGTAGGCCTTTCATGCTCTCAAAGAAATTTCACTATTATACTGCAGCGTTGCAAAACAGTGTTCCGGCGTGGTGTTCCGGCGTGGTGTAGCGGCACGGTGTAGCGGCACATTGTTCCCGCACAGTGTAGCGGCAGAGTGTAGCGGCGTGGTGTAGCGGCACATTGTTCCCGCACGGTGTTCCAGCACATTGTTCCCGCACGGTGTTCCAGCACATTGTTCCCGCACGGTGTTCCAGCACATTGTTCCAGCACACTGTTCTAGCACAGTGTTCCAGCACATTCTCCCTGAAAAGTTCAGGCTGCTTCAGACCACAGAGTCAGGCTCAGGGGGCCCAGGAAACTGCATGTTTAGATTCCCTGGTGACCGGGCTGGCTGAAATCGGAGACGTGCAGCGTTACGCCCACCCAGGAGGGTGCAGAAATGAGGCAGTCAGGTTCCCAGCTTCTTCCCGCAGTTGACCTGTGCACTGTGACCCACGAAAGGGGGCTCTCCCGTGGGTGGCATCTCCGTTTTTGTGCCGAGGAGCTGCTACAAGAGGTGGCAGGTGGCAGGCCCACCGGGAGGACAGGGGAGAGTTAGCGCTTTACCCCTGGGCCCCCGGCCAGCCGCCCAAGCCAGAGACCCTTCTGCCCGTCCCGACGCAGGTGCTCAGCTGGGAAGCACAGGAGGAGGAAGCATCCCAGTCTTCAGGGACCTGCTCGGTCCGTGCGGAATCTTCAGCCCTCGTTCTAACAGAGGAGCAGAGTGCCACACTTGCGCCTTGGCTCGAGAGAGAAACACACTCGTTTCTCCTCGCTCAGCGCTGGCCTTTGAACCATGCATGTGGACACGGGAAAGGTGGGGAAAGAAAAGGCAGAGAAGAGGACGACTCAGAAGGCAAGTATGTGGCAACTCTGCACTGTGAAAAGCTCTTTTGTTTGCTGCGGGGACACTGACTCAGGGCCGAGGGCGGAGCGCCCCGTTGCGAAGGCCAGGCTGGGAGCATTTGAATAAGAGGAGGCTGCAGAGGGGACGGTGGAGAGTGAGGCCACTGCCCTGGACACAAGGGCTGCAGCTCAGTGACCTCAGTCACCAGGCGCAGTCAGAAAGGTGATGTGGGACTGCTTCTCTGTGCTCACAGCCTTGATCAGGATCGGGCATCCTGCTGCACCTGCTTGAGTGCCAGGTCTGTATCAGTGTCGTATAAGAAGTTGTCCTTGGTGGCTGAGGATTTATCTTTGACGTCTGTTTTTATAGAACCAGTGCCGACATTAGCTGCAAAGGTGAATCTATCAACTGGTAAAACCTGTAGTTACAGAGGGAAAAATACGTATTGAAACCCTTCCTTGCAAGTTGCTGCAAAGGTGAATCTATCAACTGGTAAAACCTGTAGTTACAGAGGGAAAAATACGTATTGAAACCCTTCCTTTCAAGTGTCAAGAGTTCCCTTTGCATTTTGCTTCAAATCTATTTTCATATGAAAATAGAAGATAAACTAGAAACAAAGAAATGGGTAGGAGGGAGTGGTGGAGACTGTGGCAAAGCCAGACATCTGTTGCTCAGTTTCCAGCTCTTCTGGTTTTTGTTGTTTTTAATGTAAAGTTGAACTCTGGATTTCTCAGTGACATTTTCTCGTCTTTTTTTGCAAACTGTCTGCAGTTTTTCGTCAAATGAAGCAGACGGGGCCATTGGCGACCCCCGTGGCGGGCGGGTGGTGTGGCTGGTGTTTGTGGTTCTTGTTAGAACAATTTCCATTCGCACAGAAGACTTCTCGTGTAACTTCAAACGGGGTCTGGGTTCCAGCTTTCTCTGTGGGTCCGTGGGGTCCTTTTGGAACGAGGTGTCAGCTGGTTCCAAGTCTTCCCGTCTTGCTGGTGCCCTGAATTGGGACACGCCACCACAGACGAGAAAAACACTGGCGTTGATGTTGAAACCTGAGTCAGACTCACCCCAAAATGTGAGCTCCAAGAGCTTCCCCACAAAGCATCACGACGTAGTTTCAGCTTCCCGTGTGCTCTCCAAGCGAACAGTCTGTTTATATGTGTAAGTAGACACACGTTTACATCTATACACACACTGTGTGCACGTTCATTATCGATGGTCTGCTGTTCAAGTGTCAAGTTTTCACTTCAACCACTGTTCCCTTTTAAAAACTTTAGTAAGAGAGAGACTTCCCCTTTTCGTCCCGCCTGCTCCGGCGCATCTCAGGACAGGAAGGCGCGTTGGAGGGACACGGCGCGTGTTGTCAGGAGCTCGGGGGTTGCCAGGGCGGCGGAGCCGGCAGATGGCGTCACTGAGGTTCCCACGGGCTCGCCCTCCTGGCTTTTCACGACTGACCTGTCGAGTCCTTGTAATGCTGGTTCGACAGCAGCCCTTGCATTGTTCCCACTGCAGAGTTGAGGAGCCCAAGCCCTGACCTCTGCCGCGGTCAGTAACCGGGACTGGCTTAAGTGGCACTTGACTCCAGAACCTGACCACTAGCTGCTGTCCCCTGGGGACAAGCGTAGGTCAAGTCTGAAAGTCAAGTTTTGAGGGCAAGGGGGAAAATTTGCTGTATTGTCAGTGTGATTTGGAGTTCTCTATTTTGGTTTAACCTATAATGTCACCGCTGGGTGCCAGCGCTTCTCATTTCTCCCTTCAGTATCCGATGAGGCTGTTGTAAACGGGAAAAGGTGGACTTAAAATACATTTAGCAGAAACTTTGTAACCTTCGACTAGTCAGTGTTCTTAGCTTCTGGTGTTCTCATTAAGTTAAAGTTCTGGATGGTATGAATGTATATTTGACAAGACTGGAAGGAAATAGACGGAATTGCTGACGCTGGTGGGGTCAGAGGGTGTGAACTCGTGAGAATGTTGGCGCCCGCGGGATCATCGGATGGTCTCTCTCTGATCAGGGCCTGGTTCTCTCTGCCTGCATCTCCTCCTCAGATTGTTTGGGATCCAGAAAAGCAACAGGGGCAGTGAGAGCGAGAGTGCTGGGTGGCTTCCTTGTCTCCCCGTCCGGAGCCTGGTGGCCCCAGTCCTGGCTGCCTCAGGGGCCGTGCGCTCCCTTCCAGCAGCTGCTCTCGTCTTGGTTCCCTTTTTCAGTCTGTCTTACCTGGGCTGGCTTGGTACCTGTTCTTCAGCACAGCCAGTGTGTCCAGGGAGGTGGTTGGAGGGCCCAGTGTCAGGTGTTGGTGCTCAGATTTTAGGGGTGTAAGAGCCACTAGTCCAGACCAGCGCTTTGGCCCTGGACCCCGAGAGCTGGGCCCTGTCGGCGCGGCGGCCTCGAGACCTGCGTGGCCAGTTATACTGAGTCCTTTTCAGTGTTCGGGAGCCACAGCTTGAGAGCCACTGACGTGCGGGAAGTTTGTTCTTAGCTTGCTGGATAATTAGGGAATTCTATGGAGGCTTGAAAGGAAGAAGGTGCTGACCGACTGGGAGTGGGATGGGCTCGAGGGGTGTGAACGGAGGCCGAGACCCCTTGTGACATCCGGAGGGTCTCCCAGTGCGAGTTGAAGAGGCCTGAGAGGGAGGCCTGGGGAAGACGGGCAGGAGGCCTGGCTTGAGCGTGACCTCGGATGGCCTGGGAGCCTGGGCCGCGTCTGGGTGGTGAGGGGGTCTCTGCCTCCAGTAGCCAGCCGGCGGGGCCGTTGCAGAGTGCTCATTCTGGAAAGATCTGCTCGGTGGGCCCAAGACAGCGTGTCCCTTACCGAGCCCAGCTGGAAGCTCTTCTCTTTTGCGGACATATGTCTGGCGGCTCCAGCACCCTGCGTGGAGTCAGCACTTAGGAAGGTGCGTGGCCTCTGCCGGCCTGTCGTCTCCTGCTGTCACGAGGTGCGCATGAGATAGGCAGTGCTGGTGGAAGTCGGGCCCGCAGACTCTGAGACGATGCCGTAGGCACGAAGAGGAGCCGGGGTGATGGTGCAGCTCGTTCGGGGACCCGGGGCACAAGGTAGCGGCCGCCGGGGAGGCAGCCTGTGTGCGGGGCTGGAAAGGCAGCGCTGACCAAGCAGCAGCACCACGGCGTCACCCAGAAGCCTTGCCCAGTGCGTGGGCTGGGCCGTCCTGGCAGACACGCTTGGCCGTGAGGCCGCGTGGCTGGTGAGCAGCTCCCGGTCCCCTCCCTGCTGCCGCCGAGCCGGCGGGGGCGGGAGAGCGGTGGCCAGGCCCCAGGGCAGCAGGCGGGACCCGCCCGTTTCCCTGGTCATCCTTGGGCCCGCGGCCCTAGGTGTAGACGTGATTTCTTCTGGGACCTCCCTCAGGTAACGCTGGCAGTCTTCGTGACTTAACAGGATCCACGCTCAGGTTATTTTTCTCAGACATCTTTCCCAGAGCTCTGCGTGCCTGCTGTGTCTACAGCACGTGCCGATTTCTCACCTGTGATTGTTAAGTGAAGGCTGACTCCATCTGCCTGGTGCTCAGAAAGGGTGCCACGCGTCTGTCACAATCCTTCCTGCTCTGGGAACGACGTCTTCCCCGCAGGACCGTGTGGCCGGCCCCGTTAGGACAGCTGTGACTGTCACGCCCATCTCGGGCTCTGTGGAGTGTCCCCCAGGCTGTGCAGGGTGGGGGCCGGTGCATGTGTCCGAGCGCCTGCTGGGTGCAGTGAGCAAACAGTCGTGGTCCTGTGACCCCGGGACCTGTGTCCAGCTGGCTGGGAAGTGTCCCTGGGGAGGAGGCTCCAGGGCCCACATGCTGTGGGGGGGGCCACTTGGGGAGGACGAAGAAGATGCAGGGGGTCGGCTGGCGGTGCTGCCGAGCAGACGGGGTGGGTTGTGGGGCAAGAGCCTGAGTAAACTAAAGCAGACGGAGGAGAGCCGATGCCCACGAGAGCCGCCGTGCGAACAGCCTTCCTGGGTGAGCCGTACCGCCCGCTGCGCCGAGCGCGCTGCCCTTGTGCCTTGAGGTCCGCGTGCGCTTTCAGAGCCGACGGCTGCTGGGGGTCCAGATGTTCGGTAGCTGGGCCCTCCCTGACCTGGGAGGCTGCGCAGCCTCCCAGTTATGCCAACAAAGCCACCGGGTGCGCGCCTTCGTCCCCTGGCTCCCGCAGAGAAGTTCTGCGTCAGAAATGTCTTTTTCGACTCCATTTCCCCGCCCATTTCACCTCCCAAACACAGGCTTGGGGAGTAAACTGAGATGAGACATGAGAGCAAACCGCTCTCTGCCTGAGTTCTGTGTGTTTGCAGCTTCCCCATCGGGGAAAGGAGGTGTGTGATGGATGAACCCAGACCTTGGAAGGACTCCTTGTGGCTGATGAGTGACCTCGTATCGTCACGGCCTGTCGAGGGCTTTAGGACGCCATCACACAGAGTGTTCGCGGCAGCCTCCTGCTCGCAGCAGACTTGCTGCCAACAGCAAACTGGTCACATGTAAAGATAACGCGTCAGATATGTTGAGTGCCTGTCGATGGAGGGTCTCTTCTTAGGGTGGAGAAGACAGTGTCTTCGGTACCTTTGTCTCCATCCAGCAGGGCAGACGAGTCCTCAGACCCTGAAGCGCCAGACGTTCTGGCGGCCGAAGCAGGAGGCCGACTCAGGTGGCTGTGGCCGCCGCGGCCGCACGGCGGGCTCCTGAGGGAGCAGCGTCCACGTGGAGCCTGCAGCCGGGCAGCGGGTGCCAGCCGGTATCCCCGCGGAGATCTGGGCGCGGCAGAGTGTGGCGCTTTAGCGCCGAGGGACTGGACTGCGCGGGTCTCTTGTGCGGTGGCGGCGGCGGGACAGGGGAGCCGGCGGAGACTTGGGGCTCTCCTGGGGGGCCGAGGGGAGCGTGACGCGGCACACGCGTGAGCGTGCGTGTGCAGCGGCGACACTGCCGTGTGTCGTGGACTTGGTGCACACACACAGCGTCCACGTCTGTGGGGCAAGACCCCTGTGCACCTGGGCTCGCCGGCTGCTCAGGTGTGGTGGCACCTGCGCGGGCGGGGACAGCAGACTCTTCCTGTCATTGTCCCTGAACAGGCAGCGGCAACACTGCCTCTGCAGGCCCTGTGTGGGGTTACAAGTCATCTAGAGACATTTTGGGTCTGGGAGGCTGCGTGGTTTTGTGCACACGGTGCAGCAGTGAATATAAAGGGACTCGAGTGTCGTGGATTTTGGTGTCTGGGTGCAGGTGACTTGGAACCCACCCCGCAGGGCCCGGAGGGTGAGGGCGACCGCGCGGATCTTTCTAAAGGCGCCCGTCTGCTGCTCGGATGCCGACTTCCAGCCCGGCGACCGGTGCCCGTCTGTGGCTCCGAGTCTGACCTGGGTTTACACTCTGCCGTGTGGGGACCCAGAATCTCCAGGGGAAGCACCGGCAGTTAAAGCTTCTGTTCAAAGATTAACTTGACTTTCTGGGTAGTTCTTTCTTTGACCTATGAAACGTGAAACTAATTGGACTTTGAGCATCAGGAAATGCAAAATCTCTTCATCAAAGGGGAGGAGCGACCAACACAGACTCCAGTTTAACGAGCGAGGCTTGGGGCTGCCTGGCTGGAGAAGGGACAGCATCGAGGGGCCCTCGGGGAAGCTGGGCCCCTGCGAGGTCAGCACTGGGGGTGGCGCAGAGGTCACACCTGCTGACACCCTTGATCGGCTCCCATGCCCGAGGATGCGTGACAGTGTGTCCGGTCAGTCCAGATGCAGCCTGTCCCTGCGAGCGTCCTCTCCACTGGGGCGAGCCAGGGCCGAGTGTGCACAGGAGTTTGTTCTTGGCAGCGGTCAGCAGTCTCCTCCAGCCCCGGGGGAGGCCGCCACCGGTGTGCTCCCTGATGCTAATCCCCTCTGGGTGAGAACGTTCGGGAACCCAGGCAATGCGCCCTCCTGTCCAGACTCCGGGCAGCGTGAGGGGCCCCGTCCAGGGTCCCGGCTCTGTAATCAGAGAGAAGGCTGACACCAGTGCACTGGGTGGTGGTCGATGACACGGAGCAGAGAGCCCCCAGCCTGCTGGGCGGCCGCTCCCCCGGTCGCTGTCCCCGGGCATGTTGCCACAGGCTCCCCGGTTAAACATACACTTGGTTCTGTTTCAAAAGTCCATGGTCACAGCTCCCTGGAATTTGGTTTTAAAGATAATTTAACAAGGTCACATTCTAGTTTTTAACAGTTACCATTTAAAAACCAGCCAAGGTGCGCCCTGGTGGAGTAGCGGTTGGGTCCACCCACCTCCCCAGGACCCAGGTTCACCGGGAACAATCAGGATGAGCCACTAAATAAATAAAATCTTTATTCTTCCTCTCTTCCTGCCTGCCTTGTCCTTTTCTTTAGAAATGAAAAGCCGGCCAATTTTTTGGATAATATAATAATTTTATATATCCTTTCTTTTGTTTGTAGAACCACACTCAAGTCACCGGTCTCTGCAGGTCTCACCTGCCACTTTGCTTGCGCCCCTCTCCCCTGACTTCTGGCTGAGTCCTTGGAAAGCATCTGTGGCTGTTGTTTGGATCGCTTCAACTTCCTTCTCTCTGTTTCGTCAGTCTGCAATGCTGTTTTGTAAATTTTTGCATTTTTTTCACATCCTGAGGATGTTTGTATTTTCCCTTCATCATCTAAAAACGTTTAGAATGGATATTGCAAATTGTTTCATTCAGGGAACATGCATGCCTTTCTTCCTATTTTCTGATTTAAAAGTTGACGAGAGGATCGGTATTTTTACAACTTTGCTGTGAAATCCGTTTCCCAAAGTCCTGGTCCAGGGGAGCAGGAGCTTTTCAGAGCCGAGCGTCAGAGGGAGCCTCCGGTGTTGGTGCAGAGATGCCGCCGCGAGTGAGGCGGGTTCCCGGACGCCTCTGAGCAGTCGCGAACAAGTGAGCACGTGGAAGCAGTTGCGATGGCCTCCGTCATCAGCGGGTGAAGGGCACCTTTATCATGAATTGTCACCAGTAGAGCTCGAGACACTTGCAGGTGACAGTGGGTGAGTCACATCGTTGGTGATCCCCGAGAAGAGCCATGTGGACACATATCACAGGGCGTTTTTCTTGTGAATCAGGTTGCCTGCTGTGGGTCTTACCCAGTCCTTGGTTTTGTGTGCTTTTGTTGATTCGAAGTTACAGCGAAAGTGACAGATTGTCACAGCGAGAAGTAGAGAGCTGTTTTGTTTTTGCTCCAGGCAGTGAACGTTTCCCTGTCTGTCACCCCAAAGCCAAGTGATGGGATCGGCATTTACTCTTGAGATGGTGGGGCCCCCGTCTGTCTATTTAAATGAGGGTCCAGCAGTAAAGGGCTTTGTACACATTTGATGGGAAGGGAGGTAAAACCTGATGGTTTTTCTAACAAGGTTACGATCAGCTTTTCGAAACGGGGGCTCTGCCTGGACTGTCCATTTGGGGAAGGTGGGAATGTACACATTCTCCAGGAGTCGATGAGCGAGAGGAGGCCCTGTTTGCTCCTCAGGCTTTTGCCTGGAGAGCAGATGTATTTATTCATCTCTCCAGCGCGCGCGCGTGTGTGTGTGTGTGTGACCGCGGGTCACGGATTCTGTCTAAATTTGGCCTCTGCACCACCTCTTACTAGGTTGCATGTGCCGTGGTGACCAAGTTTCGTGCGTTGTTTAGTCAGCAAGCTTATTTTAAGTTGGGGGTTTGCTGTTACCAGCCTTGAGGCGTCTGTGTTTCGAGTGAAGCGAGGCGGCGCGGGTGAAGCCTCCACCACGAGGCTGCTGAAGCCACGCCGCTGGCGTTGCGCGTAGGCTGCGGGCATCCTGCGGGGAAGCGGTCACTTTCCAACAGAGCAAGTTCAAGCCAGACAGAGTCACGCGGCCTTTATCAAGGGTAATGGCACACGTTGGGAGGAAGGGTCAAGAGAAGAGGGGTCCCGCATCCTGTGGGCGAGTGCGGGGCGATAGGAGGCCACTGCGAAGAGTGGCGGCCAGTTCTGCATCCTTCACACGTGGGAGCTCTCCCTCCCTCTCTCCTGGCCTCCCACCCTTGGGCGTCGGGCCGGGCCTGGTGCAGAGGGGGCCTGTGCACTGCCTTCACTCCAGGTGGAGGGAGACGCTCGCCCACAGCAGGTCCTTCAGGGTCACATTTCTCGTTCTGTCGTGTTTAATGCCGCACTTGTCGCATTTCCTGCTTACTAGGCCTTTGATAACCGGTAGGTGGGACCGTAATCCTGGGTGTGTCCCCACAGCCTGCATCCCGCTGAGTAATGCTCTCCTGCCGTCATCTGGCCTCCCTGTGGAAGGCGTCTGTCTCCCAGGCCCAATTAGGGAAACCTGCCCGGTTTCTTTTGCCGGAGCCAAGAATTCTTTCGTAAGACCCAGGCCTCGTAGTGCACCGGGCCCGAGCTGTCGGAAAGGTGACGGCTGCTTCTTCTAAGTCACTGGACTTGCTTCCCTCGATTTCACCATCACCAAATGTCACACACTTCTCGCAGGACTTCTCGGTGACACGCGCCAGGGGAGAAAGGCTGATCCCCACGCACTTGGAGAAGCCTGGCCGGTCAGCCCCGGGCCCAAGAGCAGGACACATGCCTGAGCTTGGCTTGGGGAGGCCTGGGGCTTGAAATCAAGAGCCTAGACGTGTGCCTGGGTGTGCCCTTCAGCAGTAGGGTTGGACACAGTCCACATGCAAGGCCCACCAAGGACCTGGGTTTGAGTCCCAGGGCCAAGATGAACGCAGCAAAATTAATAAAGTGCTTTTCCTCCTCTCTCTTCCTGCCTGTCTGCCTGGCCCCCATGGCGGCCTGCGCCTTGCCTTTAAAGAAAGGGAGACTGATTGGCTTGTCTGCAGACGGAGTAGACTTGTAGAGGGCATCTCAGTGAAGTCCAAAAGCATTTTTACCTTTTAGTCTCGCAGGTACTTTCTCCCACAACAGCCTGCGTCCGGCATAGGTGACTGCAGGAAAGTTGTCCTCAAACTATCAATCTGTCACAGCCAAGGGGAGCTCTTTCTCCCTTGAGAAAAGGACATGCCCTCCCTTCTAGATCAGCCTCCACCCGAATGTATGTGCCTCTTGTTTTCTGTCGAGGTCACTTCAGACACATTGTGCAGGACAGGCCTCCTGTTCCTCTTTCTCCCTGACATTCCGCGTTAGAGTCAGGGTGAGTCCCTGGTTTGTGACTGAGGCACAGCACATGCGTCCTGCTCTGATTTTCACACGTGCATCTGAATGTAAGAGCCGGAAAACCCCGCAGACGTGCACGAGACGGAGCCCCCATTGGCAGCCACTGTCTGCAGGGCAGCTGGCAGTTTTGCACTGGAAGAAGCAAGGAGGAGGATGCAGGGACGAGGCCCTCGGAAGACTGGCGCGGTCAGCTGGCGGGCGGGGCTTGAGGTGTTTTTATTTTACTTCTTTGCAGGAAAGGTGCAGCCGGAATGGCGGTGAGCAGAGGCAGGCGGGAAGAGAGAGGAGGGAGAAGCGCTTTATTTGTTCTGCTGAGTTGTTGATTACCTGCCTCAGCCCTGGGACGCGAACCCCGGCCCTTGGGATGTATGTGGACTGCACTCAGCCAGAGGTGGGGGACCCCACTGCTACTCCGCCTGGCCCGCCTTGAACATGGTTTTAAAGATAAAGGGGAGCTTGCCCGGGTGGGCCTGGGTCTTCCCCTTCAGAGGTTTGGGAAGCTGAAACCAGCCCTCTGGTTGTGCTGGCAGGGGCAGCGGGCTCTCGGCCGCGGTGGAAACCAGGCGCCGCCACCTCGTTCACTGCGTCCCGCCACTGTGGAAGGGAAAGCGGTGTCGCAGGCCAGTTAAGGAGCCGGTTTGCTCTTAGATTGAAACGTGAAATGCCTCTGACCCTGGTGGCTGGTGTCACCATGAAGCAGTCACGGCCGAAGGTCAGGGACGCAGGTGCCGGCAGAAGGGCCGGGAGCCTTGTGCGGCTGTAGACGTGGAAGGTGACGACCGCGGGGCGTCTGGGCGTCCCTGCGCCTTCCCGGGTGCCGCTGGGGACCAGGTGGAACTGCCTTTCAGCGTTGAGGGCCTTGGAGGAAACAGATGACAAACACTAGGAAACAGCTGCTTCTAAGCAGCCTGCAGAAATGCCACCTCCTGGAACGACTCGGTAATCACCAGAAGAGGACGGCAAAGTCTCTCCCAGGGAACATTGCGGGAACAGAGGGCGACGCTTTCATATATTTTCCCTGCCCCTGGTCTCTCTGCTGCCTGCAGGTCTTATTTTCGTTTGTCCAAATAATATGGGAACACTTTCTTGTACCCATGTTGAAACAGTGCTGCTCTTGGCGATTAGAAAAGACGGTTCCCTCCCTGTCACTGCCCCTGTTTAGAGCTGGTGTGAGCCTGTTCCCTCTTCCAGAGCCTTTCCTGGACTTTTGCTTGGGAGTTTGTACATATTCGTACATAACGACTTCTTTTATGTAAATGGATTCGTGTGGTTCAAAGCTGACCCACAGGTTTTTATTTAACTGTCAAGTTGTCTTAAAAGTCTTTCCACTGTGTTTAGACAGACCCCAGCGTTTAGAAGCGATTTGTGGACACTAAACTTAATTAACTTCATCAGTGACTCAGGAACTAGTGCTGTGAAAACCTGGGTGCCTCATCGGAACAGCAGGGTGTCAGGGCCCACCCACGCTGGCGCTGAGCAGCGGATCCAGGATGTTTTATGACCTGCTGGCTGGCACCTGGCAAAACATCTGAGGTCAGCGGGAGGATGGGGATGGCTCTCTTGCGAGAGTTATTTCGGGGCGCCAGCACCACCTCAAGCCTGTGTCTTTTTCTGGTGTTGGGACCATTTTCAAGTGAGAAGGGGCTAGACTATCTCTAAGGTCGCCGACCGAGACGCAGGAAAAGGTGGACCGGTGTCTTTCTCCAAAGCTTAGCTGCATAATTTTACCAAAGGTGTGTAAGAGAGGTTGGTCCAACTTGGACCCAGGGATAAGGTGACGTCTTTGAATTTTGATGCTGAGAAGCAGGGCTGGGAGTTAAGGGGAGCCCCTGGAAGGGGAAACGGAAGGGCATTGCTCTGGGCTGCAGTCCTGGGCTGCTGCTGAATGGAAGCTTTAGATGGCCTCTTGCTAAAATTAAATGGACCTTTGAGCTGGCCCACCCACCCCGCCCGGGGCAAGGGCGGCTCCTCCCTTCGGCAGGGGTGGACGATGGTTGGGAGCAGGGACGGTGTCACTGTGACCTCAGTTTGTGTGGCTGACACGGAGGGGACCACCAGCTGTCTGTCCTGATCTTCAGTGCTCTGAAAACGACCAGCACTTCATCATCCAGGTCTCTTTCAAAAACAGCAGAACATCCTTATGTTCTTTGTTAAAAAATACTTCTGTCTTCCGCATGATCGAGAGATGATGAGGGTGCCAGAGTGAACACGACGGGACATCTCCTCCCAACCGGCGCGTGCCGTCCGTGTGCAGATGGAGATACTGGAATCCTGGGGACCGCGTGTACGGCGCGTCACCGTCTTTCTGCTTTCACACTGGACGCAGACATAAAAGCGACGGTGTGGGCGCGGCGTCAGGAGGTCTGGACGGGTGAGGACCGGAAGGCGCTGGTGCTTCCCTGGCCTTTGCGACTCTTGACGACACTTCTCTCGGGTCGCGTGGCCAGTCGTTGCCTTGAAGAGGGCGTTCTGGGGGGGGCCCTTCCTGGCCGGCGCTGGCATCTTGGAAGGGACTGACTTACTAAATAAGGGTACAGGGCCTTGCTCTTTCTGTGGCGTGTGCCCGTCTTGACTCGATAAAGACGTCGCCGTCTCTGGACAGCGGTCTGGGCTCCAGGAAGTGGCGTGGGGGGCCCTCAGGAGGCGTAGACTGAGGCATATCCTCTGGTGGGCGTGGGATTGCCCCAGGCAGTTCGGCGGTGGCGTCCCTCTGACGGTGGATGACGGGACACCCGCATCCACTGGTTAACCTGGGTTTTCCTCGGTTTGCAGAGCTCTGCATTCGCTCCCTGGTGGCGTCCCAGCCAATGCGACCATGTCGAGGCGACGCAGGGAAGGGCTCTGCTCGCCCGTGTCCGTCCTGCTCCCCACCCTCCCCAGCTCAGAGGCTTCCCCTGTGGGGGCGCCATCAACACCAGGACGGCCTGTCCACACCGCCTGTCCCCACCAGCCTCTGCTGTGGGGAGGGGCCTGCGGGGAGCGGCCGCCCCAGCCCCAGATGCCCAGGGGACGAGGGGCATCAGTGTCGTGCTCACTGCTGCCAGGCCCTGAGCTCACGCGGCCCTGCCCTAGCCCTTCCGTGCAGCCTCTGCTGCTGGGGAGCGAGGCCCGCGAGGGCCCGTTTGGCAGGAGCCGGTGACTGACTGGACCCTGGTGGGGGCGGCTCCCAGAAGCAGAGGCTCCCAGGGGCACTCTGAGCCTTTCTCTCGTCTGTGTCTGCTGGAAACGAGACCGACCCCAGCGCCAGGCGTGCCGGTCAGCGGTCTGCACGCTGCTCCACGGAGAGCGCTCTGTGCAGACAGCCAGCAGTCTGCTCTGCAGAAGTCACTTCTCATCGGCCAGCGGGGTGCGTTTCACAGTGGAGGAGAGAGCTGGACAGTGCGGGCGAACTAGCGCGTCTGTCCCGGTGTTGCCGGGGGACGCGCACACTTCCTGCCTGCTCCTGCGTCCATGATGGTCCTTCAATGTAGTTAAAGAAAAAAAGGAAGAAAAGAGAAAAAACAATCACCCTTCTGGGGGCCCAGCCACCTCTGATGGGTTTGCTTCCTCTTCCACCCTAACCACGGCCACAGGACACCTCAGTCTGCTCAAGGGCAGAAGTAACCCAACCACAGGTCGACGCTGGGGACGCGGGTGCGCACTCAGGGCTGGGGCTGTCCAGACACAGTAAATTGCAAGCACAGATTCTCACATTACTTTGGCAGAAGTCTCACATTTGAAAGTCTCTTCCCCAGGTGTTTCCTGTGGAACCAAAAGTTAGAATCCCACGGAAAAGGACACTCACTTTTCAAAGAGCCATTTTGAAACACGCACACCCCGGCATCCCCACCGGCATTCCTTTCCACAGCAGGACGTAGAGCAGGACGTCGTCCCTGGGAGTGCAGAGCTGCTAGACTTTTAGCTGGGGCTCTGTGTGTGGGGCGATGGCCCTGGGCCTGAAAGCAGGCCCACATTCCTTTCCCTTAGGAAGATCAGTGTTTATGTAAAATATGGAAACGGTTCCCGCCCCCTTTCTTTTGTGCTCGAGTTTGGCAGGAGCAGCTGAGCTGTTGGCCTTTGTTATTTTTAAAGGGTTTTCAGTTTCAGGGCTGTGGGGACAGCTGGAGGCCACCTCACTGCCCCGCAGCTCTGGCTGACACCAACACCCAGCCCGAATCCAGGGTCCTCACCTGCCGAAAGAGGCTCGCACTTGCCCACCCCTGGAAACCAACAGAGGTGAAGATAATGGGGGAGCCATCTGCCCTGGAGGCACACCGTCCTCCTGGACTTTTCTTCGTGGAGAGCTCGACCACAGGTCTTGGCTTACAGTGTCTGCCCGCTTTTCCTTTCAGCTTCCCTGAGTGTCCTGAGGATGGAGCCGGTGGGCAGCTGGTTAGTGGTTCATCATTTCTCTGAGTGAAGGAAAGGCCGGCAGGGTGTGTCCTGCCCTCTTAACCGGCGTGTCCTCTGAAGTCAGCGTAGGAGCCGACCAGTGGCCCCTGCTGCCCCAGCCCCTGTCCTCTGGGGCCTGTGTGGAGTCTCGGTGTCCTGACAAAGTGTCTCCTCCACAGTGAGGTTTTCCAACTGCACTCACAGCTGTTTCATGGGCCGTGGCACATGGCTGGGTGTCAATATTTTAGGGAGAAAACCACCCCAGGAACTTTAAACACATGTTGCTTTCAGGGAAAAAGTAAAATGCATTCATGGGTTCATACATTCTTTGTGGATGGACCTTTCCAAAGATAGCACGGTACCAAGAAGACCTGCATCTCACTCACTCACTCGTTCACTCGCACATTCGTCCACTCACTCACCGAGGCCCTGCAGGTGCATCTGGCTTGAGGGCCCGGTGTCAGAGACACAGGGACAAGGTCACTGGGACCTTTAAGCAGCTCCCGTTTCCCAGGGAGTCAGACAATGAAGGACGTGACCTGGTGGGCGCAGGGTCTGCAGGGGGCAAGCACTGAGGCAGGAAAGTGCAGCCCGAGTGTTGTGGGGTGAGGCTGGCCCGGCATGGCCCGAGGCTGGACGCTGGAGGCTGGAGGCCGGAGACAAGGCAGGGGAGCCCGGCCCTGGGCTCACGTTTCTTCCAGGACTGGGACTTTGCTCCCCTGGCCCCTCTGGATGTCACCCTTCTTCAGCGACTGTCCTGCGGCCACTGCTGCCCCGCGCTCACCCTGGCTTGTGCAGGGCCCAGGCTCTGTCGTCCGTGTCTGTCATTAGGCGGAAGTCCCAGGAGGGCAGGAACTTGCTGGTGCCCCCAGAGCAGCATCCGATGAGGACGGTATTAGGGAGTCATCCTCCCCCTGCGAGTGTTGGGAACGACAGTGAGGCTGACCTGGGCGAGGGGGCTGGTGGCGGCAGAGCCACGAGGTGGCGCTCGGAGCAGAGACAGTGCAGGGATCCAGGCCGGGATGGAGGACGCGTCAGTGGTGGTGTCTTGCCATGAGGTGGCTCAGAAACACCTACGCAGCCCGTCCGTAGGTCTTCCGAGGGCGTCGATAGGCTGTGCCGTCCTGTGTACTGGGCTCGATGAACGATGGACCGTTCCAAGGACACAGTCCTTCCAGAAAGTCGAACGTCATCCCTTTAAGACCTGAGAAGTTTTCCCTTTGACTTTGGATGGAAATCTTTCTGAGGCATATTCTTTCGTTTGTGGCGCTCAGACACATCGACCTGCCTTGCTTAGAGCGCATTTGCCTAGCGTCAAAGCACGTGGCGGCAGGCAAATGACGCGTGGACACTTGGGACCGTCTTCCTGGGTGACCGCGGAGGTCCTCGTTCTCAGCACCTGCCCTGGGTTTTAGGTGGCGGTGTTTCTAGAGACCCACGTGGACCTTTCTCGAGTCCACTCAACGAGTCTGGAGGATGGGGGCCAGAGCTCTCGAGAGTGAGCGACCAGCCTGGTGAGGGTGGGTCCGGGCATCCTGTCCGGTGCAGGCCAGACATAGTGTGGCATTTCGAAGAAGACGACTTGTTTTTTTCTCAACTTTCCTGATGCTCAACCGTCTGCCTCGGAAGTTGCATCGTAAGATCATTCCTTCTCCGATGCTGCTGGGTTGTGGAGTGAAGAAACGCATCTCGCCTGTCCGCCTCCAGCCTCCCTCCTGGCGTGCCTTTGGGCTCTGCGGCGTGCGGTGAGGCCCTGGGAGGGCTGCTCCGCTCCCGGTCACTCGCATCGTCACTCACCCGAGGGTGACTTCTGGGCGCCTCCTGCCCGGGAGGCCTTAGAACACGTGGGGACGTGAGTCCTGGCGAGGAATTGCACTTCTCCTTTGGAAGAGGAGGCAGTGGCGGAGAGCTGCCGCAGCCCCAGGACTTGTCTGAGGTGCCAGGCACCCCTGGCCGAGCTGGAGTCCCGTCTGCAAACCTCTGACTGAGGGTGCAGCTTCCAGGACGGTCCTGGGCGGAGAGGAGGCCCCAGGGAGGCAGCCGTGAGTCAGGTGAGCAGCCCTGCGTTAGAGCGCGTCTGCACTGGTCTGGGTGGGCGGGCGGCCAGGTGGGACGAGGAGCGGGGGGCGGTCACTGACTCACTGGCACTTGGCAGGAGGGCAGTTCGGGAGACCTGCGCAGAGCAGGAGGGTTGCAGTGGGGTCCTGACAATGAGACGCCAGGAAGGGCGGGCCGGAGAGCCGTGCCCGGGACAGGGCAGCTGGGCCGGGGCTGCCTGCCGCCGTCAGCCATGTCAGGGGGCGCTTGTGCTCCCGGCCTCTCGGCCTCCAGCGGGAAGGCAGTGGGCCCTGGAGTTGGCTGCACTGTAACCTCAAGACCGGTTCCTCCGCTTTCCAGGTCCATGGTCTCCAGCAATTGTCTCGTCCCTCAAACACCACTTCCTTGTAAAGGAGGAGATAGCAAGACTGATCTTGTGGACTCTGCAGGGTAGTTGGCCAGGCTCCCTCTAAACCCCGTCCCGGCTTAGTACAGGGTCGCTTGCCCGGTAGCCCCTCCTGGGCTCCGGCCGCCACCCTTCCCCATTCGCCGTGGGGGGTGGGGGGGGTGGGACGGGACTGTGCCCAGCAGGTGCAGGGCAGGCGGCGCCTCCTCTCCTCCCGGCTCCTCCCCAAGACCCGTTGCCACCACCCGCCCCATCGGGCAGCCTCGTTGGAACCCCGGGGCCGTCTTTGATGGAGTGTGGAAACTTGCACGGGACACTTTGCTCCTGCTCGTTTTCTCTCTGAGGCCGTGTCCCGTTTTCCCACCTCACCACGTCCCGCACTGGGGCGCTCCAGAGCTCCTCCGAGGGCTTGTTGGGGAGTCAGTGCTCTCCTCACACGCACCGAACTCCTCTGTCCGCTGCACCCTGCTCTTTCATTTGTTCTGAGCATAATCCGTCGTGTCGCCTGATGACGGGGTGTCATCGGTCGATGTCCTCGTGTGGAAGCGGGGCGTGCTCACAGCGCCACGTGTGCTGCAGCCCGTGGACACCGCCGTGTGCGCGCTAAGCGATGCCTGACTGTGTCAGGAACGCTTATTCGTGCCTGTTGCCTGCAGGTACGTGTGAGGAACTTTATGTCAGCTCGCGTTCCTTTATTATGCATCTTGTGTGTAGTGGAGGAAGCTGGGGTGGGGAAGGAAGTGGTGGCCCCAGGTGGCTGTCAGTCCTTGCGGGGACCTGGCTGCAGCCCCTGAACAGAAGGCCTGTCCTGTCTTCGCTGTCTCCCTGTCTCCAAGATCCTAACGAGGAGGCGTGTGCCACACCCGGGTCTCGTCTGACACAGAGTGGACACTCAGTAGATGTGCCCACTGGGTGGCGCCCGCCTCCCCCGAGGCCTTGTCCAGGCCCTTCTCCCCGCCCCCCGCCCCGCGGTGCAGTCGGTCCAGCTCTGATTGGAGCAGACGCCCAGACACCACCCGCTCTGGGACCTGGTTGGATGAGCGGTTTCCTTTTCTATGCGGTTGGGGGGCGGGCGGTGATCGCCCAGGCGATGAAGACCGCTGGCTGTCAGGTGTCAGCCCTGGCCCAGCGCATGGAGAGCAGTCAGCACAGCCGCCTCTCCCCACCTTTCCTCGGCTCCTCCGGGCTGGTTTCACAGCGCGAGTTGTCTCTGGTCCTCGTGCGGCGTCTTCAGCGCCCGGAGAATCAGATACGTGATTCTGTCCCAGCCCTTGTTAGCTGTGTGAGTTGAACAGGTTCCTCCGGTTCCCCAGTCTCCGTGGCCTCGTGGTGACAGCGAGGGTTTTTGGTGGACGAAATCAGGACCTTGCGAGGTGGTGGGTGCCTTCAGAAAGTTTTCGTTTTCCTGCCTGTTGCCCGCCCCGATCCCTGCCCTCCTCCACGACCAGCAGGGGCATCACTCTTGTCCACAGGACTCACATTCCAGTGCTGTTTGGAGGCCACACGAAGGAAGGTTGATGTTGGCCGATGGAGTGGCCGGCCCTCCGTTCTTGGTCAGGGCCTCCCGGAGCCCTGCCTTCTGCCTTGGACACAGGCTCTGCCAGACACACAAGTTAAATTGTAAAGTGATGTGCTGGGGTGGGAAGTAAGGCCTGTGATGCCTCCTTAGCTCAGCGGGATGGGGTGTAGGGTCGGGGGAAATATTCTTACGGGAGGGGGTGTTTACTGAGACACGAGGCAGAGTCGGGGCTCCAGGGGCGCCCGAGTAAGAGGCGATGAGCTACCTTCCCAGGTAACACGCGCTTTTTCTTTTCATGCCGTAAGCTCTTTAGTGTTTTATTAAGCTTGGACGATGACAGATGATAATGAGTTTTCAAACCTGGAGGAAGGCACTATCTCTGTTTTTCCTGGTATGCATGTCGGGCTGACAGAGGCAGAGCTGTGTTTCAGCTCCAGCAGACGCCGTGGTTCCGTCATCCTGGGCGGTGCAGTCAGAGGCGCCTCCGGCACTTGTCACAGCGGGAGCGGGCTGTCTGGGCCTGTCTGCCGCGGGCAGATGCTCTCTGTGGTCATGTGGATTGCGTGTGTTTGCTTGGGAAGCCGTGTTTGTTGAAACTGGAAGAGACAGCTGCATGCAGCTGCCGTGAGGACCAGCCTGGTGGCTGGACAGTTTGTACACGGAACAGGGACCTCTCGGTCAGCGTAGTGGGCTTCCTCTGACAGGAAGCTCGCTACTGGTGGTCACTTCCAAGAAAGGGATTTCCTCATCTAGCCCGGCAGAGCCTCCCAGAGTGGGGACACGGAGGGACCAGAGGTGATTTAGATGTGCGACTGACTGTGTCAGGGAGGGGCTGTCTGGGGCTGGCCTTTCTTCAACACCTGTCACGGCGATTTCCCCTGTAACAGAAGTCGCCGGCCCTGGAAGACAACTCTATCCATCGGCTTTGCTTTGTTTCCATTATGTTTATGACAATTTCTATTTATGGCAAGTGGTACTGATCCATAGTAGTGATTTAAAGACTTTAAAAAACTGATGTTGACCTGATGAATGGAGAAAGAAGATGTGGTTTATACACAGTGGACACTGCACAGCCCTGAGAAGACAGGAAGCTCTGTCATGTGAATCCACAGGGATGGAACTAGAGGGGATGATGCTGAGTGAAACAAGTCAGAAGAAGAAAGACAGACACCAGATGTCCTCACTCGCAGGTGGAACGTGAAGAGACAAAACAAAGGAACAGATGAAACACAACCAACCCTGGAACATCTGCAGCAGAACTGAGGTGACCAACAGGGATGGGGGTGCAGGGGCACATGGTGGCGGAGCCACTGGACACTGGGGAAGGACACGTGGTGACGTGGTGGGGGGCAGGCTGTGCTGACATATGTCTAAGAAACAGGGAACCTCTACATAGGAAATTATTTTGATGTGTGGAATAATTACTACAATAAGAAATAAATAAAAAATGACGTTGAAAGGAATTCATTTAGAAAACCGAAGTGCGCAGCAGCAGCCGGGAGACTCGATTGGACAGACTGGTGAAGGTTCCTCAGTGAGTGACGCCAGGAATTCTGCGTCAGCGCGGTCCGGCTTTCTCCCCATCTGGCATTTGGATTCTGTTTCTGACGACCTCTTTAAAATCTGGGTGTCAAGTCTTCTAACATAGGAAAAGAGTCTTCCGCACCCGCTAGGATGACCAGGATGAAAAAAGACGTGGAGTCACCCGTGTTGGTGACGACACGGGGAAGCGGAGCGCTGGAAGCTGGGGCAGCCGTTCGAGAAGCGCGTGCGGCCTCTCGGGAAGCTGACCGTCGAGGCAGCCCGTGGCCACATTCCCCTCCTGGCGTGGACCCTGGAGCATGGGGACAGTGTAGTCACGTAACAGCTGCGCGTGAAAGCTCCCCACAGCGCTACTCACAATCGTCAAAAGGTAGAAACAGCCCACGTTTATCGCTGCTGGATGGACCAGCCAACCATCGGGGAGGTGGTGGCCGGCCGTGCTGGCAGGTGCTAGAACACGTGAACTCTGGCCGCACCTGCGGGTGAGAGACGCAGACACATGTTCCACCGAGTCTACGGCCATTTACTGGTGGCGTCTGGAAGGGCGTGTCATGGCGGTGGACGGTGGGCTAGTGACTGCAGGGGTGGAGGGGGAGCGACCTGATGGGGGGGCTCTTTCTGGGGTGATGGAGAAGGTCTCGCTTGAGATGATGGTCACACAGCCTGCGACCATTCTCAAACCCGCGGAGCCCCGCAGGGTGAATCCGTGGCGTGTAAGGACCCTGACTTGCGGTGAAGATGGCGTTAGCGGGAGGAGACGGACAAGAAGCGTTGGTCTTAGAATCCAGGGTAATTCACGTAGTGCTACTTAAGCAAATGAAAGGTTGGTGCAGTTGAGGGGACACGTGGGTGGACTGCTTTAATGGGAGGGCCTGGGGGCAGCCCTCCGAGAGGTGGCGCTGGGTGGAGATGGCAGGCCCTGGAGGGTCAGCCCGGGCAGGCCCCGGAGAGACTGTCGAGGGCGGCACGCGTCTGCGCGGACCTCAGCATGACCTCCGCTCCTCGTGGTCACGTGCTGTGCCCCAGTCACCGCTGTTCCCGTCGTCTTCTGTGCGCACAGCTGCCGTCTGCCCTGGGCCTTGGCCCAGCTGGCGAGCCTCTGACCGCAGCGCCGTTCTCCAGAACGCCTGAGCACAAAGCTTGTCTTCTGCGGGCAGGACCGGCCGCACAGTAGCTGCCTGCCGGGCCCCTGATGGAGGCGACGGGACAGCAGCACGGGGCTCGGGTCCCGGCACGTGCGTCCGCCCCCCACCCTCCACCGTGAAGTGAGGAGCAGGGCCGGCACGGGCCAGGAAAAGGGGCACCGTGGACAGGCCCAGGCCGGCTGTGCGATGGGAAGACGGGGTGGCGGGCGGATGGGTTTGCGGGCGGGTGCTGAGATCGTGGAGGTGGCTGTGCTGGTGGCTGCAGCCCCGCGGACCCCCGGACCCGTGGGATGGGTGCGCCGTCGAGGTCGGCCCGGGCGCACGTTGTGACTCCGTGGAGCTGCCTAGAGCAAGTCCGAAAGTGACCTGCACGAGCCCCGACAAAGCAGCTTCACTGTCCTGGGCAGCTGTCCCGGCCTCTCCCGCCTGCCTGCTCCCTCGCGGAGAAAGGATCCGGGCCCGAAAATGTCACGTTCTTGCTGTCAGACCCCCAGACCCCGAGCCCTCCTCGCCCTGCTGTTCTCGCTGCTTCTCCCCATCGCTGACTTTAGACCGGTCCCTTCAAGCTCTGCGAGCTCCATTTCCCTTTCCTTCTCACTTACATTTTTGTTTCATAAACCTTCAGTAGCATTAGCCACATGTCTGTTGTTGACATGTGTCAGCGCTGCGAGAATATTAGCTCCTGCCCAGATTTCCACTTTCCAGCACCCAGATACCCTGGGACCCTCGTCCCCGTCCCAGGCCTGGTTGTAGCTGTGACGCATCGGGAAAGGCTGGCACCAGGGATTCCTCCAGCCGTGAGAACGTGAGAACGTGGCGGTCGGACCTGCATTTCGAACCTGCGCTGCTGGCAGAATTCAGGTTGCCGTTCTCAGCCGCTTTCTTCGGCGAGTTTTCCCATGACGGCTGCAGACGTCACCCGAGCAAGGGCAGCGAGAGAAGGTCATTCAAGGGCAGACTCGGTGGCTCACTCCGTAGTGTCCTTCCCCGGCCAGTCTGAGCGCTGGCGGGCCCTGCGGTCAGCTCCGCTCCGCGAATCAGAATTGTTTGTGTCGGAGCCACAGCACGTTGAGCTTCAGCTGTCATTTTCAGTGTCACCTGGGGGAGAAGTCGCGTGGCATCGCGAGGCCACACTTGGGAAGGCTACCGCCCTTGGGTGTCACGGCTCTACTGTGGAGCGTTTCCGCAGGTGCTGGGTTGCTGAGAACATCGTCATCCGCTGTCAGCGCCCCTCCCGAGCCTGGGTCCTTTCCTGTGGCTCTGAGACCGGGAGCTGACCATCCTGAGTCCTCCTGTCACCCACATGGTGCTGTGCCGCCTGCCTTTCTCCCTGGCTTCCCCCCCTGAACTGACAAAACTGAAGAGATGGCGCACACTTAACTACGGCCTGCGCCGATGCTCCACATCAAGACAGTCCGCCCAGATCCCGTGTGTGTGTGTCCGCCCAGATCCCGTATGTGTGTGTGTCCGCCCAGATCCCGTGTGCGTGTCCGCCCCTGTGGGCCGTAAATGATCCCGGTGAGACATGCTCCATGCACTTTAGCTCAACCGATTTCTGAACCAAAATATTTCATAGTGAACCAAAGCTCTGTGGTCACAACGTGCTTTGGGAGCACCCTGGTGGCCAGGGCTCGGCCGGGAGCTGCGGTGTGGACCACGGAAAGCCCAAGGACCCGGGTTCACAACCCCGGGTGGTAGGATCGGGGGATGACGCAAATGAATAAGTAAATAAAACAGCTTCTTTCCCCTCTCTCTTCCTGCCCTGCCTGCCTGCCTGCCTGCCTTCCCTCACAAAAATCCACGTCCCCGTGTGCCTGTGGAGTTGCTCGTTGTTCGAGGCATCGGCAGAAACGTGCGGGGTGGGGCTCCCTGTCACCTGCCGGGACACGGGCCACGCGTCCGTCCTCTGTCAGCCTCCACGGGAAGCGAGAGAATGCGGTTCCCTAGTTTCTTACTCTGTGTACACAGCAGCCCTTACACACTGGAGAGATTCCTCCGTTAACACAAACTAATTCTTCGTACGGGCACCTGCCTGGTCAGACTGCAGCTGAGCTTCGCAAAACTTGTCTTTGATACTGAAACAGCGGCACTCCAACCAGTACTTGTGAGTGATGTCACTGCAGTTTCATTAGCTCTAGCCACTCACTGTCGGGACAGCAGAATCTGGTGTCGCGTGAACATCGAGGTGACAGTGTTTGTTTCCTGCCTTCATTTGTCGATCTCACAAATGCACTAGAGGCTGGGGAGCCGGAGGGAGTGAGAGGAAACCCAAGGACATTTTCCCAGGGGTCCCCTGCTGTGTGAGCTCCCAGTGGGGCACTTTCTGGGGAGGCGCGTTCACGACCGTGGGGATTTTGTTCTGCCTCCAGTGACCTCCCCCAGAAGGAGCTCCCTCGCCTTGTGGGAGCCTCGGGGTCTCTAGCACTTCTGTTCTGGACATTGGGAACCTGACTGCACCGTGTCTTCTGAAGTATGACGTGTGTTGTGTGCTCTGCGGCGTCCGCAGGTGCGTCTCAGAGGGATGTTCAGTGTCACTGCGGGTCTGTCTGGGCTGTGCGCCGCCCCTGGTGCACGATGGGCCTGGTGCTCGTCCCTGACACCCAGTTGGCGGGATGTGGGCCCGGGGCTGCACACAGGCCTCGTCCCTCTCTGATCAGGTGGGGAGCTCCGGGCTGCCTGCACTTGGGACTTCTTTGTGAGTCTGGGGCTCTCAGAGCCGGGTCTGGCGAGGGCAGCGGCCTGGGCTGTCTCCCTGTGCCTCCCTCGGTGGATTCGGCCCCTCCTTCACGGGTCTTTCACAGGGACATCTGGTGTTTCATTGATTTGGTCAGTGGAATGGTCTAGCGTTATCGAATCACGTACTTCTGCTGGAGTCTTAAGTTCCTTGAGGCCAGGGGTAGACAAATTGGCACGTGTGTGTGGCCGATGGCCAATTCTCAACTGGGCTCGTGGAAGTTGGGGGTGCCTCTCCTTTGCGGGGTGGCAGGAGGTGGCAGGAGGGTTGCACTTAGCTGTCTGTAAATGTTTGATTGCATTCCGAGCGACGATGTACCTGATCACAGGGCCGCGACTGGACAGCGAAACCAGGCCAGTGCTGGTGAGCCGCGGGCATGCTCCCCTTCTGTCCCCGAGGGGAAGGTCTCCACGTCCGAGATTCCGTTTTCAGGTGGGAGTGCAGGGAGTGGTACGAGACGCTGTTCTGCGACTCGGGACCTTCTGACTGTTTGCGGTCAGCTCGTTCGTCGTCCGGGGTGGGGAGGTTCTGGCCTCAAGGCTTTCCTGACCAGACCCCTCATCACACCAGCCCTTTATCCTTTACTCTGGGCTCCCAGCATTGCCCTGTGCTCCAGAGCGACGTCTGAGACGGGTTTGTTTTGCAAGACTTCACAGTCAATTAAAGGAGAAATCCGGCCTCATCTTATTTCTGCTCGTCATTCAGGGACGAGGTGTGACAAGCATCCATTGTGTCTAGTTTCTTTATTTTTAACAGACGCCTTCTTCTGCACCCGGAAACCACGTGGTCTCTGTCTTCGGCTTGTCTTTGGTGAATTTACTCGATGTGACTTGTCATCCACGGGGCCTTGGCAGCGTGGAGTCTTCTGAGGCCCCTCTGCTTCCCCCACCCCCGTGTCCTCACAGGGTCTGTGCTGGTCCCCCCTGGACGGACATCAGGTAGCCTGGACCAGCTCCCACCGTGTGACCTCACTTTCACCAAATCACCTCCTAGAAAGGCCGTGTCCACATCCAGCCCCTTTCTGAGGACCAGGAGTTGTGAGTTTAATATAGAAATCAGGGGAGACATTTAACCATAACAAGGCTAAATGTGTGTCAAATTAAAATAAGAATTCTTTTCAAAGCCTGAAGTAGGCACGGGGAGAGGGTCCCTGAAGGAGAGACGTGTGTGGGGTATCGGTCGTGATCTGGCTTAGAGCTGGCTAAGTGGTTTAGGGTAAAAGCCCCAGAGATTGGTCTTTTGTCCATACTCCCCCCACTTGGGGGCAGCTCGGGCTGTGGGCAGGTCGCATGTCACCCACGGGCCCTCGATTCCTCGTGGCATCCACTGTCAGGAGGTGCTGTGCATGGCCCTCGTGGCGGGGCGTCCCCGCGCGCCCTCCTCCTGCAGACACGCGGGCAGCATCGTCAGCACCTGCAGGCTCTGCGGCCTCCCTGCCTCACACACCGGGGGCCACCAGTGGCTGGAGGCTGTCGAAATGGGGCTGAGCGCGCACCCCGCCACAGCCGCGTTGGCTGTGTGGTGAGTGTTTGAGGGACAGATGTCACTTCAGGGAGGATGGGTGGTTCCATCTGGTTACCAAAAATGCGCTGTTCTTTCCCCTTTTTCCTAGTATGTGACAGTCCCAACAGGTCTCTCCCTGCAGCTTATCAGGAGGCACATGGCACACATTTCTGGGGCGGGGATGTTGGTTAGCTTAGGGTGTCAGATTTTTGAGATGAAATAAGTGTGTGTGTATCTGTGTGTGTCTTTGTGTGTGTGTCCGTGAGTCTCTGTCTCTGTGTGCGTGTGTGTCCGTGTGTATGTCCATGTGTGTGTCTGTGTGTTTGTGTATGTGTCTGTGTGTGTCTTTGTGCATGTGTGTCCGTGCATGTGTCTGTGTGTGTGTGTGTGGGGGTGCATACCTTCCATATTATTTGTTCCCATTGAGTTTTTATATTTTGTGTTGGGACCGAATGATTGTAAGTCCAGTCTTTTACTTGAAGAGATCAGTTGACTCGGAGTAAACATTTACTACAGTAAAAGCATTAAGATAAGTGGGCCGGAGCATTCTCTGTGCAGGAGCAAAGATGCCGGTTCTGCTTGGCTTCCTTCATCTAGAGAACACAGCAGGTCGGCAGGAGCAGCGGACCTGCAAGAACTGCCACGAGCTCTGCTCACTGAGAGCTCTCATCACCTCTTTCAGGTACAGCTTTGGACTCTGTCTGCACCAGAGCTTTCATTTGCAAGGCAGAGAAACCCAGCACAGTCCAGCTGGAGCCAAAAAGGGAATTTATTTCAGCTGACATCCTAGAAGTAGGAGTATCTTTTAAGTAGAAAGTTAGACCAAGGGCTTGCGAACATCATTGTAATTGTTTTTCCTCTCTGCCTGTCACATAGATTTGTTTTCAGAAATGGGTTAGGAAATTGACTCAACATCCCCAAGGTGGTGTCTGTCTGTCTTCCACTTGGAAAGGAAGAAAGAGCTCGTCCCGCATGCCCATAGATCAGACACCAGGGAAGACTTTGATTGGTTCTGCGTGGGTCACGTGGTCATCCCTGAGCCTATAAGTGGCCAGTGGGCAGAATACTGTTGCCAACCACTGCGGCAAAGCCTCGTGATTGGTTGCCTGCTGGGGCCACGTGGTCTGGCAGAGGGCTGCCATCTTGTCTGGAAGGGCGAGCTGTCCCCAGTGACATAGGCACCGAGCTTGGAGCAGGGGCGCCTCATGGCAGGGGCAGTGTCTGCTCTCTGTTGGAAGAGCAGTGGAGGAGAGGGATCGTGAAAATGTGTCGATCCGTTGGAAACCTGCAGGTGATTGTTAGACTCTGGACGAGGCGGTGAAGACAGACTGGAAGGTGCCTGGGTGTGTGCTCATTATCTACACGGTCAGTCGGAGCCGAGCTGTGTTGCTGCTTCCTGCAGGTGGCCGAGTGGGGTCAGGTTTGTCTTGACGGGACAGGTGCAGCTGGAATGAAGCTGAACAGACAGGCGGGCAGAGAGAGGAGGAAGAAGCGTTTGTTTTTTATTTAGTTGTTCATTGTGGCTGTTCCTTCGGCCCAGGGACGCGAACCCAAGTCCTTGGAATGGGTGTGGACTGCGCTTGGTCAGAGGCAGCGGACCTAACCTCTGCTCCACATGGGTGTGCCTGGGGTCAGAGATCTGAGTGCGGGAACAAAGCGTCACGTGACTATCGCTCTTCCACAGGGCTGGACGACTGTCTGCAGCAGTACGTGTCCAAGTTCGAGCGGGAGAAGATAGACGGAGGCCAGCTGCTGCGGATCTCCCACCAGGAGCTGGAGGAGCTGGGCGTCACACGCGTTGGCCACCAGGAGCTGGTGCTGGAGGCCGTGGACCTTCTCTGTGCACTGGTGAGTCCGTCCTCGGCGTCCCGAGGCTGCCTCCTGGGCGCGGAGCAGCGCCAATGACGATGGCAGGAGAGGGAAGAAAAGACGTCATTTTCTGGGGGAAGAGCTGCTGCGCTGTGGCCTTGAGTTCAGTGTGGCCTGCTGACTGTGTGGGAAGACAGTGTATGGGGGCACGGCCACACCTGTTCATTTATGCGTCTGCTCTCGTGAAACATGCAGACGTGAGTGATTGTCACAGGGACCATGTCCCACCCTGCCCCTGCGGTCGCAAATATTTACTCTCCTGCCCTTTATAGAAAACGTCCACCTTTTACAGAAAAGTTCTGTCTTAGTGTTCTTTCCTTACATCCTAGAGAGGATAAAAGCAGGAGTAAAGATGCCATCTTTAGATGGACGTGGCACAGGGGTCCTGATTTTGTCTGCTCCTCCAGCCAGTGCTTGTGTGTCCACGACACGTGTGCTCTTCAGTTAGCTGAGGCTTGGACGTCACCCTGCAGAATGGCAGCAAGGTGGGGAGACGTGGCCCTTGTTGATTCTGCAGGTGTCTGAGCTTTGTTGGAGTTGAATTCATGCCTGCCCGGCTCTCTGGCCCTCGGCTCCATGCAGCTCTTCTCAGTGTGGGCTGCGCGCTCCTGGAAGGACGTGTGTTTCTGAATGGCGGCAGGGTGGGGGTTCTCACTGTCTGTCCGGTGCGCGGGCAGCTCGGAGCAGTGCTCTCGGCTGTCGCGGGACCCATGCAGTGTCTCCAGCCGGTGCTGTGTGGCCGAGCCGGGAAGGGTGGGGAGGGTGCACAGCTGTTTTCTCTGCCGGGTCATGGATCATGCGACGGCATCATCTTCAGGTGGACGGCCCGTGTCTCTACCCCAGACTCACAGCTTTTGTTTGGGAAAGTCATGGGGAATTGGTCTCTGGGGAAATGCCGCAGGGAGGCCACGAAGTGTGAGTGTCGAGCTGGCCTGCTGCTGTCTGCATCCTGACCCTTGCTCGGTGTCCTCGGCAGACGGCGGGGTCTGGTCCCCCCTCTGTCTAGTGGCGCTTCCCTAAATGTGGTCGCGGAGAGATGCAGGGATCTTGCACGGCCCCAGGGATGCGGATGCCTGAGAGCCCTGCTTGTTACCGAAGCTGCGTGTTTCATGGCGTCAGTCGTGTTTGAACTTCCTTTTTGCTCGCTCTCTGGTCTTTGCTGCTCCTTTGAATGGTCTCTGTTGCCCTGTGGTGGGACTTTGAGTTCGGTCAGGGACTTCGAAACCCCCAGAGTTGGAGGCTGCTGAGTCCATCAGATGGGATGGTGCATATCCCAGCTGTCCCTCTGCTTTGTGTCCTTCCCTCACTCATAAAATGCTAGAACAAAGCTGGACGCATGCCAGCATGTAAAGCTGTGTTTTATTCCTACAATTTCCTTCTCGTTTCCTTTGTAGACCAAGTGCTGACCTCAGACTTATTCTGGACATGTGCTGTGCCAGTGAGTGCATCTGACAAGGTCACAGCGAAGGTCGTCAGTGATGTGGGTCTTCTCTGGGGGGAGGAGGGCGTTAGAGAGTTTGTCTGAAATGTCTTCCATCTTCATGCACTCTCCTTTTAAAAAGGGCTTGTGGTAAGGCATATCTTAGGGTGTCCATTTAATCCTCTTACACCAAATACATCTTTGTGGCTGCAAATTCTGCCCCGAGTGGTCGGCGTGCATTTGTAGCAGGCCCCGTGCTTTTAGTGGATGTTGGCTTTTATGATGACAGGAAATGAATAGAATGAGAAATGAAGAAGTGGGGAGGGAAAAGCCACAGCCCCTGGCAAGGTTCCGGAAGATAAAGGCATGGGAATTACTTCAGGGAGCATCTGTGGATTAAGGTTCAAGCCTGGTGGGCAGAGGGATGATGGAGGGCAGGACCCACCTCTGGCGAAGACTGACCGGGGCTGGACGGAGGCCTTTGGGGAAGGGACCTGGGTGATTGGACAGAGTTGACATGCCTGCCAGGATCAAATGCCTTGTCTGAGCCCAGTTCTAGCTCCTCTGCCTGGGGCCGAGGACACCCGGGAGAGACTAGAGCTTTGTCCAGTCGGGTAGCCATTAGCACGTGTGCTGTAAGCCACGCTGGTTTCCAGCAGTGCGCACGGAACAGCAGCTGCGGCAAGAGGTCTGCTGGTTGCGTGGGTCTAGACGAGTCACCAAGTGCCGTCATGGCTGTTCTGTGCCCGTTCAGCCAGGCCCTCGTGTCCTGCAGACTGGGTGCCCGATGTGTGCAGGCCGACGGGGCGAGCAGGGGTGGAATCCGCGCAGAGCACAGGGAGGCGGTGCCCTGCCGGGCCCTGGAGGGCCTGCCCAGGTGTGTGCTCACTTCTCACCGAGTGTCCCTGCTCGGCCAGGGCCAGCCCCTGCAGATTGTGGAAAATAGTTTTCCTTTTGAGGGGAAGAAAGGCAGGAAGAGGAATTTTTGCAACTGGTACTTAACGGCCTCTTGCTTATGTGCTTATCATGCCTTTAGGAAAACGGCCAGGTGTGTGTCTTAGGATGTGACTGCTGAACTAAGGCGGCGGCGTGATGGTTTCCGGGTCTCCAGTGGCCTCCCTCGCGCGTGTGGGGTCGTGAGCTGAGCGAGTGGAAGCGGGGCTGTTAAAGGAGATGTGTCGCAGGATTTGTCTGGGGCCAAATGCGCACAGCGAAGGCGCCAGGAGAAGGACCCCTCTCCGCTTCGCCCCTGTGGCTTGTGTCATTTTTCTAGAGATCAGGACTGCCGGGCGGCTGACGTCTAAGGAAGTGGAATCTCTGTGGACGGTTTCACATCGTATAGATTTCCAGACTCAATTAGTTTCCTCGTTTGTATCTTCTTGACACTTTGTCTTAAAGGAATTGCTGAGAGCTACTTCAGGGAAAAGACTGGTGAAAGTTACCAGTCTGGCCCGACAGCAGCGACAGCAGCGACTCCTCTCCTGTCTTCGTGGCACCGAGTCGACAGCCGCTTCCCAGCTGCGCGTCTGCAGTGGGGGCCTTCGGAGCTGAGCTGATCCAGGTCCCGTTGGCTCCTTATTGCTGGACGGGAGAAACGGGAAAGGCATCTGCTTTCCTAACTGTCCCTTTTTCAATGCACGCTCCATGATAGTGCATCTTCCCAGCCTTGCAGTTCTGTGACCTGTCGCGGGGAGGGGGCAGAATCAGAACAAGCCGAGGAAGTGCGAAAAGAGGTTAAGAAGGAGTTCCTGCCTCTTTCATCTTGATAGTAAAGGTGAAAGGTTTGTACAAGGCTGAGGTTTTAAACTTCTTGAGAAACTAAAATGCGTTTAATCTTTGAATTTCAGAAGTAAAGTTATGCCTAGTATTGAAAGTTCTGAGTGTTGATGGGACATTGACCAGAGAAAGCTGTCTCTCCTGCTTTCGGTTCAGATTCTTGGTGCAAGTTGGTGGGCTGGGTGACTGAGTGAGTGAAGGGACATTTATTTCCCTTTGATCACAGTCACAAGTCTTTAGGACAAGCTGCGTCAAGTGACATCTTATCCATTCACTTCTGAGGCTTTGATTCTCTGTATTTAAAAAGCATCATTGAAAATCCATCTCTATTTTTGTCCTCTTCATGGAAGGACAGTATCATGTTTTAGTCCCTAGATTATGACAGTGAGAAAAAAAAATATATAAGGTTTATATAGGACATTACTGTTCACGGAGAATGTTCACTTTTGTTATGAAATGTATAGAAGTTTGTTTTTTTTTTAAGCCTGTGAAAGATAGTTTTCAGTTAATGAATCTGGGAAGCTTTTCAAAAAAATGTTTGTACTTAACTTCACATTTATCTGGCTTAAAACAATCGTTGTTTTACTCAGAAGGAGGGTAAAGTTAAACTCCAGATAAAATCCAGTTGAAACTGCATGGTTTCTTTAAGGCCAGTCTTGTCATTGTTCTCAGTCACCATGCTGCCCCCGTCCGGCCCCCCGGCCCCCAGTGTCAGAACTACCAGTGTGTCTGTGTCGCCTGTCGCTGATCTGGCCCCCCCGGCCCCAGGCATTAGACGGCACCTGTGAGGACTGGGCTCCTGGACAGAAGCAGAGCTCAGGCCCAGAGGCTGCTGGCTTCTCTGCAGAGTGGGCGCAGTGGGGTGTGGAGTGGGGTGCAGTGGGATG
>RJWH01004792.1:0-95722 GCA_004363575.1 Solenodon paradoxus | reverse complement strand
AGTTCGTGATCTTTTTGTTAGCAGCCACCTTTTGCAGAAGTGTGTAAAGTCTGCCTCTAAGCCAGCTCTGTCGTTCTCCCACCAGCATGATTCCCAGTGAGACTTGAAGAGGCTTCCTGAGATCCAGGACTTTTCTGTGATAAGTCAGGTGATAGTCCTGGCTGACCTGGGTGGTAGGTGCTGTCAAGTCCCATCCTTCACTTTTCTCACCCCAACACACACACACATGCACGCACACGCACGCACACGCACGCACACACGCACACACACCGTTACAGTCTTTAGCTTTTGACTTAAATAGCTAATCAAACGGGTTGTATTTTGGACCACCTCCCACAGTTAGGCTCAGGGTGAAATCCAAGCGAAGGCCTCAAGTGTGGCCCCATGACCGTCCCCCGTAACGCCAAGCCACAGGCCGTGAAGGCGCCTGGGGGTGGTTGTGACGCACGTGTGGCTGGGCAAGCAGTCCATCGACGTCACCGGAGGCAAAAGAGTCAAAGAAAATGAAAGTCTGCAGCGATCTCTTGTAGAGATAGACAGAGATCGTTGTGTTCGCTTCTTCTAATTATATTGCAGTTTTGCTTTCTTTCCTTGTCGGTCATCTAGTCTCTTTCTCACTCCAGTACTGCTATCCACAGAATGCTCTAGATGTATGAATGATGATTCTCAGCAAGTGGCTTTCTTTTCTAAGGAAAGGTGCGGTGAGAATGACCGTGAACAGAGACAGGCAGGCAGGGAGAGAGAGGAGGATGGAGCGTCTTTACTTGACTGTATTTAGTGTTCTTGCTGGACCTGGGATGTGAACCTGGGTCCTGGGGGTGCTGTGGGCGGCACCGAACTGTCACCCCACCAGGAGCACCTAGAAACACCTTAGCCGTTTTTCATTTCCACGCTTGTGGGGGCCCCGCCAGCACCTGGCGAGCAGAAGACAGGGGTGCCCCTATAACCGAGAACTCCCTGCCCCGATGTCCACAAGCCTGAGGTTCAGAAACTCTATTCTGGAAGAATAACCTGGAACCTGTGCTAGATCTGAAGTCAGCAAGACAGGACAGACTCTTAAAAATGTCTGTGGAAATATTTTCCCATATTTACTTTTTTGGAGCCGGTTTAATACCAGGCAACCTCTCTACTCAAATATGCTGTGGCCTGTAATAAAAGCTACATTTCTGAACTTGGGGAACTCAAATCCCAGATACAATGAAACCCCAAGCACTCCTACTTTTCTCTCTTGCCAGAGCACTTGGGCACAGCAGAAGAGTTGGAGGTACACGCCGTATGGTTTTCATTCATTTATGCTGAAATCGTCGAAACCTTTCTTTTTATGAGCCATTTGATGTCCAAAAAGCCTTTTGAATTGCATTTACAACCCTTTAAAAAGCTCATTCCTCTTCGAAACAGGAAGCCACTTGTGAACAGAGTAAACACAGCCAAACCTGAAGAAGCGTGCAGAGGGCACTCCCTGGGGAGCCGTTGGCCAGGGGGGCCCTCGCGGTGCTCGCGGGAACCTGCTGGGGCCTGCAGCTTGGGCGGGGGGCGTTGGCCTCATGGGAAAGCAGGGAGCAGCATGGGCTCCAGGCTCTCTGGGGTGGCCGATGGGTGCTGGCGCAGCCCCGTGGACCAGCCCTTGCGGTTGGTTTGGTGTCACTGACACGGTCCTGGGAAGGACCTTGGCTGGTACTGGGGCCCTCTCTCTCCATTTCACCCTCTGGGGAGCCTTCCTGTCACACATAACATAGAGAACAGGCCTTTTCACCAATTTTGAGCACAGCTTCTCTAGACAGTCAACCATCGCTTCACTGAAGTTGGATGAACAATGAACAATGGACAGCAGTCCCCATAGCTGATGTCACGGCGTGGACACGTATGGTTTGCTCTGCCACCTGGATTTGTGTGAGGACGCTCTACAGCATTTACACACAGCGACATCGCCTCAAGTCGCTGGGATGTGAACCTGGGTCCCCGTGGTTAAGTGACACCTGACAGTGGATCTTAGGTGGCTGCTTCAGACACAGCAAATCCGTGACACGCTCCATGCCACTCCCATGGACACCGTGACAGACATCACTAGCTGATAACGACAGCCCTCCTGCTGCCCTCAGACATGTGCTCAGAATCCCTTTCGACAGACTCTCTCCAAGCAGCCACTTCCCATGTCTAGTTGGCACACGTGCGAGAAAAGGGACCCGGGTCCCCGCCAGTCCAGACAGTGATAGAAGGTGCGACATCAATTCCTCCAGAGCAGAAGACTTAGCCAAGAGCACGCTGTCAGAGCAGCTGGAGTTAAAAAAGTAAAATACAATGTACAATCAAAATAAGTAAGGGGAAGCAAAACAAGGTAAAACAAAGCAAAAACACAACAAAGTCAAGTAAAATGGGAGCTGAGCGGAGAGCCGGTGGCTGAGCCATCTGGGGGGGGGGGGGGTGGCTTCTCAGAACCTGTCCATGACCCAGCGAAAGTCTAAGGCTCACTTCCCCGTTTTAGCTATTTCTTTACCTTTCGTGCCTTTTTAAAATTTTAACTGAGTACATTCACATGTCTCATGGTGGTAGTAATATCCCGTCGCCTTAATGCCAAGGCATGCGACTTTTCATGTTCTTTTATTTCTGAAACCAAGATGTGTCTTTTAGTCGGTGTGTACCTGTAAGTTGGTCACGTCTCCTGTTTTCCTGAATTAAATAAATCAGTCTTTATATCCAGGATGTCTTAGAGTAAAATAGAGTGGGAATCATTTCCACGTATTTAATACACATGATATCCCCCAAGTACCCTCTGTCTCACAGTAGCTGGTAAAGCAAATACTATGAACATTATACATATTAGCACCTTAACATTTGCCCTGCCGAGGTGCAGGAATGGAGGCTGGAAGCTTTCTTGGCTTGAGGTCACAAGGCAGAGGGAGACAGAGGTGGGGCTTGATCTCGGGTCCTCTGATACCAGGCTGTTCTCTTAATCAGGTCTCAACTTGGCCACATGATCTTGAGGGAGACAGGTGTCACACTCCTCCCTCCAGTTGCAAAAGTGAGATTCCGGCCATGCAGTGACGCTGTGGCCCCAGGTCTCCACGCTGGATAGGAAAAATGCTCACCGTGCTTCGTAACTTATGGATGTTAATCTCCCATTGATTGCTGGCTCTGGGACAGAGTATAAGCTTGAGGGCTGCCACATCCTCCCAAAGTTTTAGGAGGCCCAAGGGACCCGGGGAGGAAAGACACTTCAACTTGTTAGAAAGTTGAAAAAGATGTATGTTCCCAGGGAGACTTCAGCAGATGGTCTATGACATTTGTTCATTCATTCAATAGGCAGTTATTGAAAGTCCTTTGTATGTCTGGTCAGGTTCAAGACACTTGGGTGAGGATGGGGCAGGTGGAGAGCATGTGAACTTACCAATCAGAGGTCACATGAGACGCAGTGGAGCAAATCGGAAGGGCACCAATATGGGAAGCAGTCTCAACTCAAGTTGAAGGCCTGCTCCGCCCCTCTCTAGCCGAATGTCTGGGGCACGTGGTGACTTCATCTCTCTGAGCCGAAATTGCCTTATTTGTAAAATGGGCATAGCTATAAAAAGGCACTCATTGGGGTGGTGGTGTATTTCTTAAGATGACGTACATAAGATGTGTAGCAGAGTGCCTGGCGTATAATAAGTGCTCAATAAATGGAAGTCAAAACCATTTGTTCAATCAATGAATATTTGCCGAGCACTTACTGCATACCCGGTGTAGGTTTTCGCACCAGGTATCAATATCAATTGTTACTGTCTTAGATCAACATGTAGACCTAATCTCCTTGAATTTCACCGAGGCTTCCTGAGATGTGAGTTGGTTTTTAGTTGAAGGTGTAGGGGTGTGTGTGTGTGTGTGATGGGTTATGAGCAGAGGTGTCTGTGACACCCGACTTCTCCTAGGAGGAGAGATGGCAGCTCCACACTTGATTGGGTAAATGAGTCTTGTAGATCCCTTGCAAGGAGAAGGAGATAAGACACATCTCACCCGATTTCAAAGGATGTTCCTCTTGCTTTTCCCTCCATGGGGTCATTCTTCACTGTAGTGAAAAAAAGTGGTGACAGATTATGTGGCACAAGGACGCAGCATAGGAGAAGAAGTCACTCAATCTGCCTTCTGCTTGGATTTTGCTTTCAAAGTTTTCCACGTTTGCACCTGGTGCCACATTGACTAAGTGTATTCTTTTCGTTTACTCCCTGCAAATGACAGAGATGCTGATGATGTTGATGTTGTGGATGATGGTAATGATATTTCAGAGGATGGTGATAGCATTGATGTTGTTTAGAAGATGCTGGCAATGATGATGATCAATTATCACTGGCTGGGCATCTAGCAGCAATAATCCTGTAAAGTAGGCCTCATTTTTGCATGTGACAAGGAAGAAATGCGAGACTAAGAGATGGCTGCTCCATGGTCATCTCACTAGGAAGAGATAGGGCTAGTTAAACCTATGACACCAACTCCAAGCCACTCAGTTTTCCAGTGAAATTATACTATCAAGTAATAGTGTTCATCAGATGCTCTTTTCAGAAACCTAACATGGATTATATCATTTAATCCTCACTGACCCTGTGACCCTGTGAGCTAGATAATAACTTGATTTCTGTTTCACAGCCTCAGGAAAAGAGGCACAAAGCTTCTGCAGCTTGGTGGTGGCCAGCAAGCTGGCTGTGGACCTGGGATCTACACCCATGCACTTCCCGTGGTAATAATAATACCCTCTCTTAATGTCGAGGCACACCACTTTTCATATTCTATTATTTGTGAAACCAAGATGTGTCTTACAATGCCCATTTGTGTGTGGGGGGCGCTTAAGAACCAGTGGTTGCCTGTGACCTGTTTGCATTAACAAAATTCGGAAAGCAACCTAAAAGTAAATCAACTGAAGACAGGTCGCATGAATGATGAGGTCCTGTCTACAAACATAAAAGAAATACGGAGACTGACATGGATAGAGGCTCTTGATGTGAAGAGAGTGCTCTCTTCTTATTTTTATTAAAAATTTAGTATTATGTACTGTATTATGTTTTATGAGGGATGAAGTATTCCCAGCAAAGTCCATACGTTAATGAGTTGCACTCAGTTTTTATGCCTGTATACAACAGTGCTGGAAAAGTCTGAGCTATTAATCCACTTGGCTGTGCTGATCAAATCTTTAGTTGGATGTCGTCAGAATTACTTGATACCGCTTAATACTTCCGAATGTAACTTCCACACACATTCACTGTGTTAATACTAACTGCAGACCCAGGTGATATTTATTATGTCCTGGATATCACTTTATCATATGAGTTGGCCCAGAGAGGTTAAGTGCTGTGTCTAAGGTTGCACAGCTGGTGAGTTCAGCCTGGAGACCCCTTCCTGAAATGCACATCTGCCACCTGCAAAGGAAGTGCATTACCCAATCCCGCTTTATGGACAAGGAGCTAAGGCTCAGCAAAGTTAAACTAACCTGCTTTAATATCTCTACTAGCAAGTCAGAGTGAGGGCTGTGCTGATTTCCAAATAGACACGCTTCACCCCCAGCCTCGGAGAAGTCTGAAACAGCTTTGCTTTAGACTGGAATGATGTACCTGCTTGCATCCAACAGGGAGTCCAAGTTTATGGAGAGCAAGAGCTTTGTCTCACTGGTCTTGCTCGTCTGCACCCTCCCCATCCTCTGTCCTGTACCCCGCATCTCTTAGAGCCCATGAGAGGAGGGAAGATTCTGGAAGAAATGGGCTTGCTGTCAGGGCTGGGAGAGTCCCAGGCCCTTCCTGAGGCTACGACCATATAAATGCTTATCTTTCCAGCTCACCTCCATTCCCTCCTCAAGCTCCTGGGTCCACGTCTTCCTAACTTTTCCTGGGGGGATAGTAAATCTTGAGTTCCCTATTTTCCTCCAGCTCAGGAGGATATGAATTCTGTAAATCTTGGCCCCAGTGGCCATCGGGATGCATGAAATATGACAGGAAAGAGGCCAGGGAGGCAGAGTTTACACAGAGCGCAGCATCCAGGGGACGGGAGTGGGCAGACTGCAGTCCTTGGGGACCCCCAGGTCTGCAGAGAGGAGCCTCCCAATCTCTGGCTGTCACGGACCGGCCTGGTCTCTGGCGGGCAGGGTCCTCACAGCACTACCACCACATGGCAGCAGATCCATGTGGTCCCTGTCCTGCTCCTTGGCCTGGCGCTTGTCACCAGGAGGTGGGGAGGGAAGCAGACTGTCTGTAGAAGCGGAGCGGGCAGCAGGAAGGACTTTGCTGTGATGAGAGGAAGAACTTCCTGCAAGGAAAGGTTATTAAGCCCTGGGATGAGTTATTGAGAGAGGTGGTGGAAGTGGCTTCCTGACTTTGAAACCAAGATGGATAGTTATTGGTCTGCAAGGGCTCGGCCCAGCCTGTCGGCGCAGATCCCTGACCCTTTGGGGAGATGGTGCATCAGCCGCGTCCGCCTGCGGGGTCATGTGCCAATGCTCAGCGGATATAAAACTCCCCTTTGACAGCAGGTCTCGCGTTTTCACTTTTTTTCTGGTGCTGCAGAATTACTCTATATTGTTCATTGTGAAGGTTTTTGATGTCCAAATCATCCGGATGAAAAGAAAGTCAAAAAGAAAACTTCTTTCTTATTTTCTCTGAAAATCCCCCTTCTATAGATAATGACTGCCAACCTTTTGGGGTAACTCTTAATCAGCGTTTTTTTTAATGCACATTCACACACACACATGCACGCGCACACAGCGCTCCTTTGTGCGGTCACTGATTTTACACATAGCCGGGCACATACTCCACTCATTGTTCTGGTGTTGGCGTCCCCCTGCTCACATCATGAGCCTCTTTCCATGTCAGCATCCATATTTCTTTTTTGTTTGCAGACAGTTACTTCATCTTCTACAAGACGGCAGCATTCATGTGAGCCGTCTTCGGTTGGTTTATGTTCAGGCTGTTTTCCAGAGTTTGTAAATCACTGTCAATCACTCGTTCTTAGCCCCCTGCACACAGGCACCCCTTCTTCAAAGCCCAGTTCTAGCAGTGAAAAGCCAGAGCCAGGGGCCCCTTCAACACAACTTGCTAGAGGGTATCCGCTCTCTGAAAAGAAGTAAAACACTTTCCCCTAATATTAGGGAGGGTGTCGAGCCAAGTGCCCAAACTTCACCCAGCATGGCTCTAAGATGTTTGGTGATGGGCTATTTTCTTGGATGCATTCCTTTTACTTCTAATGAGACTGAGACTCTCATAACTCTTATCCATCTGTTTCTATCAGCTTTTTGCCATTTTTATTTAATGTGTAAATTTTTTCACAGATATGGATATTCCTGCTTTTTTAAGGACAGGTGTAGTCAGGAGTGAAGGCGCACAGGCAGAAAGAGGAGGGAGAAGCACTCTTTTTATTTATTTATTTTTAATTTACTTGTTTGTCTTGGTTTCCCTTAGACCTGGAACATGAATCCGGGCCCTGGGGATGTATGTGGACCACATTTGGCTGAAGGCCGCAGACCCACTGCTACTCCACCAGGGCTCGCCGGCTGTACTCTTTTTCATTCTTTCACACTTGGCTGCTTTTTCCTCCGAGCCTAACTGTTTTTTTTTCTTTATATTTTTTATTAACCATATTTTTCTGCTTCAAAGCTATGTTGTGATGCGTTTTGTTGTAATATGGCAACTAAAGCAATTTGTGCTCCCTGAGAAAAGTACAAAAGACAAAGGACAAAAGACAGTGTGCGGAGACGCAACACTGCTGAACTACACATGGTGAAGATGGCAGATTGTACGTTACATGCAGTTTATGACAATTTTTAAAAAAGAACAAAGAAAAAAGTCATACTTTCGTCTCCCAGAAAGTAGCTCATTCCCTTGGAGATGTTTTTCTCTGCACAAATACACTGAGTTTACTTACTTCTAACCTGCTTTTCCACTTAACATGACGACTAATTTTAGAATAAAAGTCGGTGTGATTGCTGATGGCTATGTGGGAATATGTGGAAATAAGTGATAATACTAACTTATCAATTAGGGTTTTTATACACCCAGTACCAAGATGCATGCTCCATGTAAAAGCTCATTAATCCTGTACCCTGTGAGTCATTTACTATTATGTCTCACAGGAGGAGGCAGGTTTATGGAAGTAAAGTCACTTAATCCAAACCTCACTGCTAGTTAGAAATGGGAGCTGGATGTGCCCTGGTGGCTCAGACACTAAGCCGGCAGCTGGGGTGTAGACCACATAAAGTCTGTGGACCTGGGTGCATGACCTGGGACTAGGGTAAAGAACAAAAAGAGATAAACAAATAAATAAAAGTACTTTATCCTCTTCTCCCTTCCTTCTTTTCTCTTCCCTCCCTCCCTCCTTTCTTATCTCCTTTCCTTCCTTCCTCTTCTCTCCCTCCCTTCCTTCCTTCACTTCTTCCTCCTCTCATGTCCTTCCTCTTTTTTAAAAAAATGGGGGCTGAACTTGAACGCAACAACCAAGTGCCCGAGACCACTCATCAGAGGCCACGGGGTGCCTAATTCATTCTCGATTTGGAGTATTTATGCAACTCCTAGTGCTCCATTCATCCTACCTCTTTCACATGGTCCTGACATTCAATTCCTTCTTGATACCATCTCATTAGTCCTGTATTTTGTGACCAGTCCTTCTTCCCCTACCTTCCCCAGCCCTCACGGACACCAGGAGGGGCAGCTCGGTGCAGACAAATATAGACTCTGGAGAAAGGCTTCGGTTTGAAGCCTGGGTTCACCCCTTCCTAGTGCATGGCCTGCTGAAGTCAGATGTCTCAACTTGCTTTTTTTCTAAATCTCCCCAAGTGCACATGGAGCTCATAATAATAATCTCTATTACAGGAGCATGTGCACACATACACACATTCATACATATGATGTTCTAGTCTCCTCTGGTTGCTGTAACAAGTTACCACTGTTTCAGTGGATTAAAAACAACAGAAATTCATTCTCTTTCTGTTCTGGAGCTCAGACGTTCAAAAAGAAACCACAGGAGGCTAAAATCAAGGTTTCAGCAGAGCTGGTTCCTTCTATAACTAAAATTATAGTTACTGGTAAAACTGATAAATTCTTCTAAAAATTCAAGGGACTGTGGTTTCCCTTACCTCCGCTGTGCTGAGCCTTAATCCTCTGTCATCTTCCCTCACTTCCAGGTTCCTCTGGCCTCTTCTCTTGCTCTCAGAGGTCACCACGGATTCTTGGGTCAACTTCCTCCTTTTCTACTTTAACCCTATCAGCAGCCATTATTAAAATTCTAACAGCAACTCACTCCTCCCTCCCTCCCTCCTTCTCTCCTTCTCTCTCTGTCTAACTAAAAGGGATGTCTAGACCAAAGTGATTTTCTTTACTTGAGCATCTGTGAGCATCACATCCTCTCACTTTTTTAAAGGAATCTTGATGCATCCTTTACAACACACCTTCTCAAACTGCATTCTGCAAATATTCGTGGACTGTAACATATCAAAGGACACTGAGGATGCAAACGTTATGTATGCCTGTTTGTATCCATGCACATACACACCAATCCACCCATTCATATCTATTCATCCTCCCATTCATCCATCCTTCCACCTGCCTCTCTATCTTCTCTCTACCTATCTATCCACACATCTTCCCACCTACTCACACGTCACGCATCTACCTAGCTATCTAGCCTCCATCTTTCTATCGTTTTCTGTGATCAAATACACTGGAAACCCACCCGCTTTCCCATGCTGCACACACCCTCACGTAGTCCCCCATCTTGGCTGCTGGGGAAATGCACAGTTCATTAGCAGATTAAAGGTCCTGAACTGCAGTGAAAGTACAACTAACCAAAGTTCATTTATTTTTGTCTTACCCAATATTTCCCAAACTCAATTGAAGACAGACCCTCTTTTTAATGTATTTTTCCTTCACAGAACACCTTCTGAAAGCAGTGCCCCTTGGGTCACCTTTTGGGAAGTGCCGAGTTACACACTCCCTCAGTGGAATCCCTCACAAGGCCATCACCTGTTTCCTATGCTGCTCTGCTGAGTTTGTGGGGCTTCTGCTGTGACAGCAGACTGGGGGCAGGGGCGGGTGGTGGGGTATATGCCAGCTCTGTGGTCATCACGCCTGTCCCAGATCTAACACTTCATGAAACACGGTGTTACTAGCCTCATCGTACAGATGAACAAAGGGAGACTTGAGATGAAGTCACTGTCTCTGGTTAAATCAACTGTAAGTGGCAGAGTTGGGGCTTGAAACGAGGGCTTCATGGATTCAGAATCCGGGGTCTAACCACGCCATTTCTCTTCAACAGCATCAGCATCAAAAGTCTACATTTGTCTTTCACTATTTCCCATTTAATTTCTTTAGAAAAAGGCAGTTTCCTAAAATCGTACCTGTCTTAGCTCATGAAGAGCTGAGGGTGTGTTTCCAATCCAGAGGGGAAGACCACCAGCCCCTCGTCTTTGGTGGCACATTTACAAACAGATGCATGACAGGAAGTGGGCACCTTCCACGCCTGCCCCAGGGTGTCTGCAGACAGAACAAAGAGCAGGGTCCTGTGCCCAGCCAGCAGGCCAAGCCTGTAACGTGATTGCTGCCTGATGGTGCGAAATAGATTCAAGGCCCAGGTCCATCTGGTTTGTGTATCGTGAACGAGCTGTTAAAGTGTCAGGACTTAACTTCTCTGAATTCGAGGAAGTCTCATGAGGTTTTATTGAGCAGTTAAGATGGGTGTAAACCTCACTGGCGGGACCAGTTTCTCCCCTCACAATCTAAGACATGCAGGGTTCCCTGGAAGGAGAAGCACAAGGTGGGGAGTGAGAGGGTCCACTCCCCTACAAATGAAAGCACAGGAGACTTGGCACCAGTCTCCATCGATTATACACCATTATGAGTCATTCTCTCTCTTCCTCTGTCTCTCTCCCCCTGCCTCAATCCACCCCCTGGGACAGAGGGACAATTATTTTACCTTGCTGTTTGAATATGAAAGAGAGCGAGCATGGTAATGGGGTCTACAAGTGGAGAAGTGGTCCTAGTGTCTCCACTTCCTGTCCCTGAAGGAGCCAAAAAGAGCTACCGACAGGGTTCCCCTTCTCTCACGGTCAGAACCAGGTAGGATCTAGCAGTCGCTGTGCTGAAGACACTCAAGAATGACTTGCAGCTGCTCTGGGTCGGGTGGTCTCAGCTGCTTCTGGAGGCCCAGCAGCCTGGGGACAAAGAGAAGACCATGGCCTCAGGCTTAGGGCTGGGAGTTTTTAGTTTTAAAGCATGTTTGCACAGTCTTTGACACGCTTCTCATCAAAAGATGGAGAGGAATTCCCTCTCCTCGAATGTGGGCTTGGCTCAGGGAGGGCTTCTAATGAAAGAATGTGACAGAAATGCTGCCGTGTCACCCCGAGGCCTGGACAGGAAAGTGTGGGGCTTCCGCAGGCTCTCTCTTGCACGCCTTGGGCCTGGCGGATTGAGCTTCTCTCTCTTCCCATCCGTACACATCTTCATCTCCTGCCCTTTGGTGCAGTGATTCATTTTCCCCTCCTGAAAACAGATCTTCTGTGAGTCTGGGGCTGAAGGAGATTATCTGCAGACAGTTCCTTAGCTACATAGGACGACACGGCTTCGGATCTCCGGGGGGCCCTCGGGTGATTTTTCCAGAAAAGAGCTCCCATTGGCTCCGTTTGGGTCATGTGCCCATTGCGGGACAGGGGTCCTGTGCAAAAGGAGGCAGCTGTGGATGTCAGCAGATCCCATGCGCATTACTTACGTGCCCGCCACCCCGTTCTGACCTCCGTGTGTTACACGCCTGTGTACCCCTCAGAATCCAAGCTCTGTACAGACCCCGGGGCTGCCCAGCTCACCCAGAAGCATTCTATAGGTGGGCTGCGGTGGAGAGGCAGCTACTGAAAGCCCCGCTGCAACCCCCTGCTTGTCTTAAAGGGCAAAATCATCTCTGTTCCTTCTCCCTGGGCCTTTCGGGAGGCTCTTTGCCTCCCTTAGCAAACCTTGCTCTTTCAGCTTGAGCTGATGTCCAAGAAAGCAGGCCCAGTTGCTTCGGCCCTGAGACGCCCCCACTTCAGCTCAGCTCCCGGGGAGGGTGGAGGATGCCACAGCGGGTAGAGACATTTTCATGATTCTGCTTGGGAGTCTTGAGATCTCTCTGCACGGTGGAGTGACTGGAGGATGTCCCTGGGCTGTCCCATTGCCAAGGCCTCGCTGTGTCCCTGTCGCTGCCACCAGGTGTCCATCCAGACATGCCCTCTCCTCTCTGCCTGGCTCCTAGCTCCCTGGCTGCTCCCAAATATGTGGTAGGGTGGTTGTGTGTGGTGACCACTGAGCACAGCCTTCAGCTGCCACTGAGCAGTGACCAGCAGCTGACATTCCTCCAATGGCCCTTACTGCTCTCGGGACCCCTCCCAGAGCCCACGAACTTCGGGGTCCCATCTACCCCGCCACCTTCATCTTGTGTCCTAAACTCCAAGCTCTCAGGAATCCAGCGGCTCCCGCCCTCCTTCCCGTTCCTCTAATATCAACGTCCTCAAGCGCTAGGCCTTAGCACATGCCGTTCCTCCTGAGGGCCGCTCCCTCCCTGAGCTCACTTCCAAGTCTCCTTCCCATCTCAGTGCAGAGGTGTCCAGTGCAGGTGCTCGAAGGGCTGCATCCTTCCCCTCTTGTCGAGTGTTTGCATCTTTAGGTTTTAAGTGCCACATGTGCAGGAATTTGTGGGGCTTCCTTCCCTTCCCTGCAGTAAACACAGCCGCGGCCCAGCACCCGGGCGGCACTCAAAGTTCTTGGTAGAATAAATGAAGGACGAAACCAGCATAAATGTTTCCAGGGCTTGAGCATCCCTGGGATTTCTATCAGCAGTGGAACCTTCCAGAAAAGACGGAAAAAAGTCCAGTTGCACAATGGGTCAGGGCTAGCGGGGTCCTACCATCTGTTCTTGGCTTGTCCTCATTCTCAGCAGGAGCCAGCATGGTGGGGAGAAGGCTCCAGAGGGGGCTCAGAGCCATGTGCTCGTCTCTCTGTGTGACTTGGATGAAGTACTCTCCTCTCTTCTTCTCATCAGTAAACTGGGGTGATAGTCCTTCCTCATGGACTGTTTATTATGCACTGTGGGTATTAATCTTGCAAAGTACTAGAACCCCCAAAGGACGCTAGGGTTGCTTTTATTGCTATTGTTTTTATTTTTGTTATTTAAGAGACACTGCACTGTTCTGTCTCCATCCCACTGCTCTGTCCCGGTGTTTGCACAGCCCTGGCCCTGTCCTTCTCGTTTCAAATGGCTGCCGGCTGTGTCCTTTGTCCCCACGCCTCTGGACTCCAGGACTTCCGACACAGGAGCCCAGCCCTGGACAGCGATGGTGACCTGTGGAGCATGCATCATGCCTGTCAGCATCTTGTTGCTTCAGTGCTTGGGGAGGGGGCATCCTGCTGGGGCGAGAACTTCCCACGAAGACAGATGGCCTTCCCCTCAGGGCCTGCACTCCAGCCAGAGGGCTGGGGGACCCTGCTGCAAAGTGAAGGGCCAGGGCGTATCTAGTGACCACTGGGCCCAGTGGGGAGGATGGGGGTGGGTGGCACAGAGGCTTAGTTTTCTGTTTCAGTAACACTAGCTTTACAGGCTGACTATCCCTCTCTCCGGACAGAGAGCTGCTCAGCGGCCCAAGTGTTTCCTTGCTGCTGGTGAAACTCAGGGGTTGCAAGTGGGGATTCCAGATTCATTGGCTTAAAAAAAGAGTTCTGGCTTTGCCATTACCTGGTTGGTTACGCTTGCCTCTACTTCACTTCCCCAGGCCAGTGTCTTCATTCACAGGATGGAAAGAAGACCCACTTCATTCAGGTCTTCTGGGACTTCGAAGAGATGTGCAAGAGTGGGTCCTAGAGCGAGGTTATCAGATGCTTTCTGCGGGGTTTTGTGGTCCTGAGGGTCTCAGCTGTAACTTCTCAGTGTCTGCATGATAGCCTGCAGGCAGCCATGTGTGTAAATGCATGCGCGTGTTCCCATAAATTCCCAATAAAACTTTATTTGCAAAAGCCTGTGGCAGTGGGGCGTGGCTCTTGGGCTGTCCTATGAGCCCGGGACTAGAGCACTGTTCTCCAGAGCAGGGGCCGTGGATGCACCCTGCCTTAAATCCCAGCCCTCTCACTCACTTTGAGAGTGACTTTCTTTGCTCAAAGGCAGTTGCAGTAACTCTGTGAGTTATACATTCACAGGCAAAGGTGTTACGAGGCTATCTGGCAAATGCTGATCATGCTATAAACATTCACTCTTTTGTCGTTATTACAAAGATGAGTAAAACATGGCCCCTGGCCTCCAGGTTAAGTAAATTTAAGGGACTATGCAGCCGAGCACAGTCCTGACTGACCCCGTGGAGATGTGAGGCCAAGCTGCTGTGGAGGGGACGGCTATGGTTCCCCTTGAACTCTGGGAGCACTTTGGAATGGGTGCATTCAAGTTGGATCTTGAAGGATGGATGGACGTTTATCAGGCACAGAAGAAGACAAAAGAATACCAAGTGGGTTGAACAGAATGGGCAAATCCAGAGTCGAAGGCTGACAGGTAGCGTAAGTGGATCTCCAGGTTTGGGGGAAAGGGAGGAGGACCTAACCGGAAAAGAAAGAGGTGGTCAAGTATGCCACAGCTAGATGGAAAGAGACCCAGTGCCCTAACATCGTTTCCCAGTAGTGCAGGAAACCAGACCCGCTCCTTTTGTCCAAACTCCTCCACTTTGGTGCAGCTTTCCTTTGGTTTCTTGATTGATTTTCCTAAAACAGTGATCTGTTCTTACCTCTCCAAGTTGAGCTTTCCCAGAAGTAGACCCTGAGATGAAATCTGAGTTCAGACAATTTATCCAGGCAGTATTCCCAGGACAGGAGGGAAGCAGGATAAGGGAGTGGAGGACACCAAGCTAGAGCGACAAATCCGGCAGAGGCGCGCTTGTCCTGGTCCCCGGTGGCGGGTGGGGAGGTGAGGGTGGGTTCTGGTTGTAAGTTGCGTATCAGTGTCCTGAGGTAGGATTTCATACTCCTGCAGCAGATATCATCGTGGATGGGCTGACAGCTGTACCCAAGGAACAAATCTCCCAGGTGTGTCCCGCTCCTTCCTCTGTGTAGTTCCAAGAACAGAGTCCAGTGTTCCTAGCAGGGTCGGAAGGGCAGTCTGTAGAAAGAGATGTGCATAGAAGCTGTGGTAAGTAACAAAAACTCCAGAGACCAGAATGGAGGGGTCCCTACTGGAGGAAGACAGTGCCTGCCTATCAGTGAATGGGAGCTTGATATTCTCCTGTGCTTGGCATGACGCCACTCTGGGGTAACGTGACACCCCAGGCCATATCACTGAAGATCACATTAATGATCTTATTATCACACCCTCCTAGTCCAAATCCACCACAGTATGCTGGACCCAATCAAAACTCACAGGTGAGGTATCAAACTCAGCCACAAGTTGACAGGATCCAGCATCCTTCTTCCCCGGTGAGCCTCTGAGCCTTCACCTGATTTCGTGTTTCCCCAAACACCACACACTAAGAGCATCTTTACAGCCCACACCTCTTCCTAGAATGAGTCTCTCCTGCTGGTGACACTCGGTCCGCCAGTCTTCAAGTCTGACAGCAGAGCTGATCTCTGGCTGATGCTTTCCCTCTTGTCGCTTAATCTTCAGTAACACTGAAAGGCTCAATCAGTGTGTGTTGAGTGAGTTAATGAGAGCATGACTTAAAATGTTCTTAGTGGTTTTCATGGGCAAAGGTATCTTGAAGCCAGGGAAGAAAATTGAAAGACTGGGCAGCACATCCCAGCATCCATGACTGTTTTACCAGATATTTGTAAGTGACGAAACTGAGTTCTAGGGAGTTGATATAAATAGTGCAAGATCTCTTAGTAAGCAGTAGTGCTAGAATTCAAATATAAGTCTGTTTGACTCCAATTAACTTGGTTCTTGCTACACTCAGAACTTGCTAGAAGGTGCATTTCTGGGGGAAGGTACATAGGCACTCTGTGGGCAATGAAGGAAGCTGGGTAAGCAGCTCAGACACCCATGGAGGGGACAGGAAACAGACAAAGAAGCTCATCAGGGCAGAGGAGCTCTCAGTGGATAACACCTGTGTCTTCCATAAAATAATTAGCTGGTTAGGAAATACTACTATCCCATCCCTTTCCGAGTAAATTCTCAGTGAGCCGTGGTTAAGGACATCGACCCTGGAGCCCAGAGGGCCTGACTGGGAAGCCTGTGTCTTGCTTTTCTCACTGTGTGATGACGGGCAGATCACTTACCCCGTCTGAGCTTCTACCTCTTCATCAGGTAAGTGAAGGTGATGACAGTTAGACTGTTGCTGGGACTAGACGAGATCGTCTTTAAAGAGCTTGGTGCATATCCACACTAGACTCCGTAACTTCTAATTCTGTACCTGGACCTGTTCTTCGTGTCTCCCTAGCTCTTCTGAAAACTGCATCTTTCTGTGGCGCAAACGGAGCCGTTACTGCTTTAGGGACTCAGATGATTGGATCTCAACAACATTTGTGTAGAGAGGTGCCATTATTCAAGTGAATCAAAGAGATTAAACCACAAACCCGCTCTTATTCTGTATATATTTTCAAGAAAATTGCTTCAATTTATATATTTGAAAGACACTAAGTAAAAGCAAGGCCTCATTTGAAATCACAAAGAAAAAAAAGTTTGTTCAACACAGCCATCTGCTTTCTTTTATAGCTTGAGCAGTTAGGGAATCTCTTGGCATTAAATCCATCCTTTCCCCACTCACCAACCAACCGGGTTCTTTCATAATTCTTGATTGGCATCTGGAGCCTGACACCTAGCCCAGACCTCAACCCCAGGACATGTAGACACCTGCCAAAGAGCGGCTTCAAATATCATCCGACTGATCATTACACCTACAGCCAGTTCATTTCACTTCCCTTCAGATTGACTAGCACTCACTGAAGATCTGTGTGTAAGAGAGAAAGAGAGGGAGAGGGAGAGGGAGAGGGAGAGGGAAGGAGAGAGAGGAGAGAGAGGGAGGGAGAGAGAAAGGAGAGAGGGAGGGAGAGGGGGAGGGAGGGAGAGAGAGAGAGGCCATCTGCCATAGCTGGGCTCATGTACCAAATGTCTGCTCTGCCAGGAGAGAGGGAAGGAGAGAGGGAGGGAGAGAGAGGGAGGGAGGGAAGGAGAGAGGGAGAGAGAGAGGAGAGAGAGGGAGGGAGGGAGAGGAGAGAGGGAGCGCGAGGGAGGGAGAGAGGGAGGAAGGGAGAGAGAGAGGAGAGAGAGGGAGGGAGAGAGGGAGAGAGAGGAGAGAGAGGGAAAGAGAGGGAAAAAGAGGGCAGTAGGAAGGTAAGCATGTGTTTCCTGATAGACAAATTTCATTGGGACCATATTTTCCTAGCTGCTTTGTGATCCTAAGCACATTACTTAATTCTTGCAAACCTCAGTTCCCTCATCTATAAAATGGGATTGAAACACTTCAGAGGCTTCCAACAAGGCTTAAGTGAGGAGACGCATGTGACACTGAGGGCGTGATTCCTCACATGCTAAGTGCTCAACCACCGCGGCATGATAATAATTTTTAAAGTAGCAGAGTTCCTTCAAATAGATGATCACCTGAGACCAGTTTCTCTGTCCAGGACCCTGAATGATTTCTGGGGTCCCTTGTTCTCAAAAAATCAAGACAACCAACCAAAAAAACCTCAAAAGCAATACATTGTAAATACGGAACCACGGAATGATGGGGATGTGTATCATACACACATCTCTCTCCTCTGCTCTTTGTTCTACCAGACTCGACCTACAAAACACAAAGATAAAGTCATTAAGAGTTTTAAGGTGTCAACAGCAGTGCATTAAACCAAGCAAGGGATGGCACTCATGAGGCAGGCCCTAGGTGAGAGCAGATGGCACTGCTGTGAAACCAGCACTGCAACCCAGCTGAGGACCCAAACCTCCTGAATAGACTGCAATCAGGAGCTTTTGCCGACTGCCTGTGGCTGTGCCACCTCCTTGCAAGGGAACTTGGATTTCTGAGATGCCGGAAATGACGCCATCTTTAACCTGCAGCCCCTGGGAAACTTCCTACCAGCACCTAGAGTCAGTTAATCCGCACATGTGCCTTATGAGTCACAATGCACCCCAATTTACAGAGGAGAAAGGGAGGCAGAAGGGTGACAGGAAATTGCCCCCAGTCAAGCAGTTATTGAGTGTTTTAAGCCATGATTTGAACTCTGTTCTTTTTGATTTCAACCTCTGGGGACTCCCCCGTTTCACACGAACTTGACATCTCCCAAGCCCACAGACCTGCCCGCAGGTCACACATCCAACCCACCATTTCTAACTGGCCCCTCTGGAACTCAGGTCAAACTTTTCAAAGACAATAAGTCTGAACAGCAATGCATTCAGTGGGTCTCCCAAAATAAAATGGGTGCCTGTGGATATGTCTGTGATTGACACAGCATATTGGTTGCTTTCACTGTTAATTCATGCAGAGAGGAATCATTAAACGAGATCAAATTCATTTTAGAATGTTCAGCTCTGCCCTGCTGTCCTCTCCTCCCAATGTGAGGCAGTATGGATGACTGGGGGAGGGGAAAGGGAACAGACACCGCGATTTAATTTTTCAAGTAACACTGTTCAAATAAAAATACATTTGTTCGAATGAGATTGCCCTGAAACAGCGTTTGCATTGATGGCTCTGGGAGTAATTCTATTAGGCCGGAGCATATTTTTCATCGAGAGGCAGCAAAAGAGGGTGAGAGAGTGAGGGAGGGACAGAACAGAGGGCCGAATGCAACCTGGTGGAGCTGCAGAAATCAAATATTTTAACCCATTTTATCTTGAGCTTCTCCACTAATGTTGTTAACCATTCTATTGTCTGCTGTGGGATTCAGGGGGTTCCTTCTCATCTCAGTCCCGTTTGAGTTCCAGGTCCAGCCAGGCCATCTGCCACAGCTGGGCTCATGTACCAAATGGCTGCTCTGCCAGGTAAGCTGGAATGATGCCGTCCACGGGCATTTATTTCTTCATTGCTCCTGTGGAGAAAGCCCTTTGTATGTGAATATATATGCATAATATATATGCACAGAGGTGTGCACGCATACACATGCACATGTGCTGGTACAGCACCCACACACATGCACCCACACACGCTGACACATATCCATAGCAATGCACATGCATGCAAGAGACATTCAGGCATGTGTAGTACATGCACACACGAGTGTGTATATGCTCATATACATTCAAGAGTGTGCGTGCAGGTGTGCACATGCAGATGTGTCCGTGTGTAACTTTCGCATGAGACTGTGTGTGTATATCCCCCACATGCCCATGCAGACACATACGTGCACATATACGTTCGCGCGCATGGATACGTGTGCACACAGCAGGCCCAGAAGCTACACACGTGCACACACACAATCATCGTTGGATAAGGCCATACATGCATCTTCACATGAGCACATGCATGCGACATTCACAGACACACACACATGTCTAAATTACATGTATATATAATATGTAAACACCTTTAGATGAGACTGTATTTACAGATAGTCTGACCACATGTCCCGTTTTAAACAGGACGGTGCCATTTATTTTCATGTTTCCCCAGTGTCAGTTTTGTCCCATTTTTAATAAATCAGAACCACCTGTAACATGGGGAAAAAGCGGCAGTTGAGTTGCTCCAGTCCCTGAGGGGCCAGCAAATGCCATCTCATTTTTGTCTAAAAAGTGATCAGCATACACATGTATATCTGCACATGCATACGTGTGCGCACACACATGTATGTGCACACACATCTTGACAAGTACGTTTGTCAGAGTCTGAACTAGGCAGTGAGTTGAAAAATGAATTCAACTGTCCTTTGCAGAATGTTCCCCATTTACAGTGGCGAATGCTGCACAAACCTGAACCCCTTTAATCCTCGTGCTAACCTGCATGCACTTAATAAGGGGCTTTTCTCCATTTGACAGATGAGGAAACTGAGACGCATGGAAAGAAAGTGAGTTTCCCAAAGCTGCGCTTAGTGAAAGGAGACATTCCCAGGAGGTCTCTGATGAAACAGGCTTCACCCACTGGGTGGGCTTCCAGTCTGTAAGAGGGGTGGAGTCTCTCTGGCCCCTCTCTGAATCAGAAAGCTGAGGAGGATCAGTGAGGGGCCAGGAGCAGACTCCTGGTTTATCTCCCAGCAAAAGTGGGCCCTTCCTTTTCTCTGCTGCGCTGCCACAACCAATTGCCACAACCAATTACCACACGCTATGTAGCTTGAAACAGCAAAATGTGCCCTCTCGGAGTTCTGCAGGGCAGAAATCTGAAGTCAAGACACTGCAGGACCATGCTCTCTGAGTCTCCAGGGAAGAGCACTTTTTTCCTTTTCTTTTTTTTTTTTTTTTTTAACATTTCCAGCTTCTGGTGGCTCCAGATGTGTGCTGACTTGTGCCTGTATCACTCAGGCCCCTGCCTTCATCCTTACATGGGCTTCTCCCTCCCCTCTCCCATCTCCCCTTCCCTCCCCTCCCCTCTCATCTCCTCTCCTCTCCTCGCCTCATACTTGTTATTATTGGATAAAGTGTCCCACCAATAACCCGGGATGATATCATCCTGAGAACCTTACTCACACTGCATTTGGAGGTCCCAGTGTACAGATCTCTTGAAGGGCTACCATTCAATCCACTGTACCCTCAGGCAATCTTTCTTTCCCTTTTATTTTCCCATCCTCCTCTCCCCACAGCACATGCCACCTTCTAACATACTATATATTTTCTTCCTTTATCTTTCTTCTATTTATCCCTGTGAATGTGCAGGCTACTGGAGGCCAAGGAAGTGTGTTTTATTCACTGTCGTGTCTCAAGACCTTTTAACTGTGTCTGCACACAGTGAATCCTGAATAAATAGCAGTTGGCTTCTATTATTATTATCTCTTTATGTGTCGGTCTTCTTGAGTAGACCACGAGGACGACAAAGTCGGGCTTCTGTTTTCTTTCTCATTGTACATCCAGGGTCTACCAGTTGTCTGACAAGCAGGAGGCATCAAGTGTGTTATATCTACAATGCACCCGACCTTATTCTAGGAACTTTCTGGGTGATGAATCCTTCAGTCTGCACAACAAAACGATGTGAGAGGTATCACAAATAGAAGACAGTGAAGTGCCGAGAGCTCACTAAATCCAGAGAAGAACACATGTGTCGGTCCTGGACGCGTCGCTAGCATGTCATCGTTCTAGCACCTCAGCAAGTTTTCATTTTGACTCTTAAACATTTTCCAAGGGGAGACGAATGAAATTAGAAGTTAACCCATCTCTTTGTTAGTCTGGGGCACATGCAACACAGGCCTGAAAATATGTCGCTGTCATTTCTTCCAGTCTGGGTCAATAAGGACTTTTCTCCAGGTACCCTCCCGAGTAGGAATTGGAGGCCCTGATGCTCTAAGTGACATTTGAAGTCAGTAGCTTCTTTGGGGTAACATCTGAAAACAGTGCTGAGGGGGGACAACACAGTATGTCTGAAAAAACAGGAGTAGAAAAGTCTTTGTGTGGAAAGAGACCCATTCCCCGGTCCTCGATAGACTTCTTCAAGATGAACATGATATTGGAACTCTGTTGGATGGTTTGGACACAGTTGCTCAATGTCAAGTCCCACATGCCTCCTGGAAGACAGGAGTAGAAGCGGTCGAGAAAGTACCGGAGAAGGGCAGGCGGCCGAGCTGCATGACGCTCTCGCTGTGTGTCGTTCCTGGGGAGAGGCTCGCAGTCGCTTCGTGGTGCTCCGCCTGGTGAGTTTTTGGCCTGTACATCAGAATCAAGAGATGAGAACAAGCACAGGATGCCCAGGACTCTCGCCCAGACTTTCAGAATCAAGTGGTCTCGGCTGCACCTGGACAAAGGTTGCTCCAGAGGCATCTCAGTGACTGTCGCGCGAGGTCAGAGTTAAGAACCACCAGTTTAGTTCGCGACAGCTCTCAAGGTCGACATGGTTCCATCTGCAGGTAGTGATGCGGAGACCCAGGCTCAGAATGGCTGAGAGACTAAGCCGAGACGGCACAGCTAACACCCGATGGAGCTGGGATCCGTGTCCAGGGGCTCTGACTCCACTCGCAGGGTTCCTTCTGCTGCCAAGGGGTCAGGTGAGCTCCCCGCAAGCTCTGTGATCTGCTACTGGGCCTGCCATCATGCAGAACCAGTAATGACCAACGCCATCAGCCTCGGTCTAAGTGGCCTCCACCCCAGCACTCCTCCCCAGGGCCACGGCCTCTGGGGACTCACTTTGCACAGCTCCTAAAACCGGAGATCATGATGGAGGTGGGACTAACTCAAGAATAGGATGGTGTCTGCAAGCTCTCCTGGTGTCTGCTCTAATCCGAGGACTCTTTGGGACCCTTTCCAACACCCTCGTGAGCTGTGCTTTCAGGAAAAAAAGAAGCCCGCGGGTCCCTATAAGATGTCTCAAGCTCCCAAGGGGGAAAGGGGCCGCTTAGCCTTCCTGTTGCTTTATTGCTTTAATTGGCTGTTGTAACCTGACAGTCTCTTTGATACACATCCAATGTCGGCCTGTCAAGCAAGAGTCAGCCAGACTGTGAACACTGCCGTCCACCAGGCTGACCCAGGCTGGGTGCTGACCTGTCATGAAATGATTGACCCATCTGTCCCCTGCCCCTGGCCAAAGTGTTGGTGGCGTGTGGAGCACAGTCGGTGGCTGGAGGTGAGGTGGCAGTGTCGAGGCCATTGGGCGGCTAACTTCAAATGAGAGGCCCAGGGCAGCAAACAACAGGGAGAAAACAGAAAAAGCACAGTCCAAGTTAAATAAACTGCAACAAAGCCAGAGGAGGGTGGAGAGTAAACAAGTCAGAACAAGAGGAGGATCTCTGGGACACTCAGTGGATGGCTAGGCCGAGCGTTAACCCCGTGCATGCTGTTGGATCTGGAAGCACGGACATTTTCCCTGAGTCACTGCCATGGCGTGTAACGCACACACAGCCACAGACTCGCACGATTTCAGATAATGAAAGCATCAGTGTGCATTAGCATGTGACGTGGCTGAAAATCAGTGCATCAGTCTCTGTGGATGCATCAACCAAGTTAGACCACCTGCAACAAGGAGGTGATTCCTCACCTTCCCAAGTATGAATCAGAGACATATATGTATACACACACACACACACACACACACACACACACATATATTAGGTGCCAATATTATTCAAATTACTGGAGCTATTGCAGTAAACAAAACAGACACAAATATTTGCTCCCCTTGAGGTTTTTAAGGTAACAATAGGAGATTTTAAAAGAATGATGATTACATTGTATGGAATGCTAAAAGGTGCCATCAAGAAGCATGAAAAAGAAAGGCGTTCAGGAGTTGGGAAGGGTGTGTCATTTTAAGTGGGGTGAGCAGAGAATATGTTTATGACAAGGTGACCTTTGAGTAAAGTCCTGGAAAAGAGCAGAGTCAGAGGCACACACACATGTCGGTGGGGACGACACTTCAGGAAGAGAATGGCTGCGGAAGGCCCAGCAGTGAGAGGAGCAGGAGCGGTTGGAGACCCTACACTTCTGCAGTTAGCAGGACCTGACCAGTGTGACATGAGGCAGAGTCTGTGAGAGATGAAGCTGCAGGCCAGGGTTTGTAGGGCCACGTGCAGTCGGAGCAGACTTTGTTTCCATTAGCAGTGAGACAGGGCGGTGGGATTTTGACCAGAGGAGAAACATGAGAGATGTAGGTTTTAACAGGATCCTCCCTCTGCTTTTTGAAGAATCAGCTGTAGGAGGCAAAGGTGGAAGCTGGAAGCCAGGCCTTTTCTGAAGCAAGGTGGCTTGAAGTATATCCTGATGTCATCTCTGTCTCCATCTGTATCCCTATCCCTAGCTCGCTCTCTCTTTCTTTTTCTATCTCTGTCTTTCTCTCTAATTTTATGCCGATCTAGCTATCTGTTTATGCTTCTCTTTATATTCAAGCACCATATCTACCTACATATGTAAATATGGTAGAGTAGTCAGTAGCGTTTACATGTATATACATGTATGTAGAAGAATCTATATAGTGCTTATTTGGAGAAAATACATACACATACATATAATACATATACCGTGCACATGGCTAATTGGTGTGAAAAGAGAAACAGACGTTCCACGTACAGACCGAACAGAAGAGTGTGTGGGGTGGTCGAGGGAAGCGAGGACGCCCAGGAATGCCTGAGAGCATGTTAAGGAGTTTGAACTCAATCTGCAAGCACAGAGTCTCCATGAGAGGAGCTAGAGGAGGGCCTAGTCATGGCCAGACTAATTCCGCATTGCTCTCTGGCTGCCCAGCAGGAATGTGTCTGAGGACCACCGAGCTGGCTCTGGCAGGGGTCCAGGTGGGAGGCCTCCATGGCCCAGTCTAGAGGGTGGTGGTGAGGATGGAGGGACATAAGAAGATCTGAGTTATGGTCAGAATATAAAATTGAGGGGAATAGATAAGATGACTGGAATTATTCAGTAAGTATTTATGATGTCTGTGCTCTTGGCAGTGGCAGAGCCCACCCGACTCTTTCCACCCTCATCCCGAACCCCTGTCCACTGGCATGCTTCTCTCATCCAGCAGGCCTCCTTATCCTATCGTCCCTATGCCCTGTCCTTGTGCCCTCTTTTCAAGACTCAACTCCCATTTCCTCCTCTGTGGAGCCTCACCTGACGCCTCTGTACTAGTTTCTTTCCTGATATGACCTGCCTTCCTCAGATCCCATGTGCACATTCTGTTGATTGCCCTTCGGGTTGCCATGCAAGGCTGTGCAGGTTGGACACTGCACAAATGGTCTGGCCAAGGTGGCAAGTGGAGGTGGAGATGCATCAGTTTGCCAAGTCTTGTCTTCTCCAATGGGGCACCTTTTTCTAATTCACAGAAAGCATGGTGTGGGCTAGCCCTAATTGCTTTCCTACTCCTGCTACTCTGAATTATAGTTAGTTGGTCACTTGTTCACCTCTGTCACTAGACTTTGTCCATATCTCCGTCCTTAACAGCGAGTACAGAGATATCTACTGAGTAAGTGCATCAGTGGATACTGTTCTGCCTAGCAGGATAAATCCATCAACACAGAAAAACAGTAAGTAACTTATGTTAAATGGCTCCTTAGCATACCCCCGCACCCATGGCATCTTGTTCAGACAGGACCGTTCCTCCACACCAGGGGATGGCAAACTTTTTCTTTAAGAAGGAGACTACTGAGCAAGGCTGGTGTGTGGGAAGCTGCATCCAGTGAGGAGGTGCAGCTATGTTTCAGTAAAACTGTATTTACAAAAACAAGGGGCAGCTAGTTGCCTGTCCCAGGGCTAGATAAGTGTCTCCCCAAGAAATACTCCCCTTAATTTATGTCTTCTTGGGGACTCGGTCTCCATGCACAGTCTAGAGAGGCATGATGATGACGACAGTAATGTGTATTGCTCACACTTACTCTATGTTGGCTCTGGGCTGTCTCTGACTTAAAACCCTTTGTCTCAGTTCGCACATCTCAGTCTGATGTGTTACGGCTCCCTATGCATCCCAGTGAAGAAACGAAGCACACAAGATAATGCAGCCCCAATTCGCAAGGCAAATGTCCTGACCTGGGATTCTGGGAGTGACCCATCGACCGCCATGAAAACCCCATATAAGGCTGCTGGTCACCACAGCCTCTGCTGAAGACTGGCTCTTGTCCCAGCACGTGCTAAGTGCTTTCCAATGCTCTCTGATGTTTCTCAGTCACAGGGAAAGGTGAGCACCTCTCTGTCACAAGCATTCAGGGTCACAAGGAGACACAGCGGGGTTTATACCCACTCTCTGTACCATGTCCCCGACGCTGGGTACGTTCTAGAAACTGAACTCATTCGATGGCTTTGCTTCTTGCTCCCAAATTTCTTCCTGGCTGCCAGAGCTGTGCCTTTGGACGCCTTTGTGCCTTTATCTTATCGGCCCCTCCCCCGCCTTTGCCCGATGTCACGTTGGTTATTCTAGGATAAACTTTCAGCCGAGGTAGCACATCCTTTGGGGTCAATGCTCTGTGTTATCCCCCAGATAGTTCAAATATTTGTGGCCTTGTCAACCTCCATCTCCCTGGTCGTGTGGTGGTGGGGCGGCAGGGGCTCTGCTCCTGGAGCCCTGTGAGCTGGCGCATGGCAGGGAGGTGGCTGCGTGAGGCCGGCTCTCCAGAAGGAAGAGGGGCTGCTGTTGATTGATCATCTCCTACCTGGCCGGTGCCTGCATACTCGGAACCTGCATCTTCACAAACATGGGACTCTTCATGCCCATTTCGTTGTCAGCGAAACTGAGGCTGAGAGGACGGAATGGGTACTAGAGGATTCGTTGCGTGTGTGCACACCACAGGCTCTTTTGCAGCAGGCTGAAACCCGGGGGAACCCCTTCTAGAATAGCGCTTTAAAACCCATTTAAAAAGAGGCATGCAGAATTAGGAAGGAAACACTGTTATCAAACAGGAGAAGAGAAGACACAGGATGCCCTTCTGCTGCCTTTGAAATGAGTTGTCAAAGCAACACATGTAAAAACAACATGATGACAGAGGTGGCCAGAGACAGGAGCACTGAATTCTCTGAGACACCTGTTATGCGACAGGCACTGATCGTCACACTGTGATTTCCATTGGTGACACAGTCGCACGGACCTGTTACCTGCATTCATACCGGAAGAAATTGCTGAAGTTCAGTTTGAGGTCAAGGACAACCAAGATGTGATGTATGTTCTTCTCCACCAACCGCACAGGTGCCTGTGTGCCCGGGCCCCGCTGGTGTCGCGGGGGCACCCTGGAACCCTCCAAGTTTCTGTCCCCAGACCCCAGCTTTTTGCCACACACCCTCTGGCTCTGTCCCCGAGTGAACCAGTTCCCGTGACCCAGGCTGGGAGGGAAGATCAGAGCCTGCCTTTGAAGCCTTGGGCGCCTTTGATGTGCAGATTCCACCAAGGTCCTCCCTCCAGTTGGGAAAAATCTCTGTCGCCTGCCTGGAACCCTCCCTTTCTCAGCGTTCCCCAGTCCAAGGACCTCTCTCTGGAGGCTTTGGTCAGTCCTCTTCCTTCCACCCTCCAGGGTGACAGGTGGCCTGGTGGGCATGAATTTTCAGAGACAATTCAGAATTTGGAGAAGAGATCCTTCCCAGATAGTTCTCATTCCAGATCGGGTTTAAGAAACATTGGGGCCTGACTTTGAAAAATCAAAATATGATCACAATGTCGCCACTTCGTCGTTAAGCCATCAGTGCCCTTGGCCTTCAGCAGGGCTTGGGTGTAATCCCTTACTGGGAAGGTGACATGGGGAAGGCACTGCAACTCTGAACCTCCCTTTACAGGTGGGGAAACTGAGGCAGCCTCAGAGACGTGAATAACTTGTTCAAGGACACACGCCTAGTAGGGGAAGCCTGAGTTGAGACTGCAGGGCTAGAGGACAAGACAGGCAGTGAAGGACTGTGGAGGGTACAGGGCTCCTCAGCACCCATGCCAACAATAATGAGGACTGAAACGAGCAGCACTAACAGTCCCCTTGGAAACACGGACTGCAGATCAGGGACGGCATGAGGCCTACGCACGGGTTTTCTCGCATCTTCTTCAGCAACCCTGCAAGGTAGGGCTGACTCCCCACTTTCTACAAGAATCCTGAATCAGAGGTGACCGGACTTCGCAGCGTGACGCGACCAGAGTCAGTCAGGGTCCTCACCGCCACCAAGTCTGGAAGCAAAGTTCCTGAGGCTTCCTGGGCAATCAGGAGCTATGATTTCCAGGGCAGAATTCCAAACCCTGACCGAGCTGATGGTGGCAGTGGGTCCCCGGGGGTGGAAGTCAGCACTGCCTAGTCTGAAGGCACTGAGGGGAGGGACCCTGGATTCTGGAATAGTGTGAAGGAGGAGACAGTGAGTCGCCCTCCACTGGAAGGAGCAGTTGCTTGGTCATGCAGGCGGCACTCCAGGGTTGCGGGGCCTGCAGGCGGACACAAGGCTGCGGCTGGTTTCCAAATGGCCGAAGCCTGCAGGAAGAGATGGCTGCTGCCCCAGCGGTCCGACAGCCAGCTCCCAGCTGGCAGGAGCCCACAGTGTCTCTGACAGCGCCTTCCTCTGCAGAACGCTTAAGTGTGAGCTCGGAGAAGCTGGGACCTGGCAGGAGGCTCCACGTATCATGGAGTCGGGCATGGTCCCTAATGCCTCATGTAAAGGGATGAGTCTTGCCTACTCCCTCGTGCAGCCAAGAGCTCACATCTGTAGCCCATCTGCTGGCCTGAAAAGCACAGTCCACCATCAGGGGAAGGAAGCTTCTCTGTGGGTATTTCAGACCTGGCCTGGCTGGTCGAACCCTCCTCTGGGGCCACTGGGCTGCTGTCAGAGAGGCTCCTGGCCTTGACTTTCAGATTCCTGAGTCATCTCTCCTTGGGCCCATTCTCTGCTTGACTTCCTCGCAGAGGCCTTTGATGAGCAGATGAGATAATGGACATGCTTTGAAAAAGATAAAACCCTGAACAAAAGGTTGCATTGACCACAGCAAAGGGTGCAATGGATTGGTTAAATCTTGAACTTCCTTTCTGTCCAAGGGCAAAGACTACTTCCAATCTCTGCATCTCCAGGACAGCCAGTGTGCTGAGTCACCCGTCCTCCCTCTGCCCCTCACAGAGGGATTGCAGCTCGCCAGCTGTGAGAGAGGGAACAGCCCTCAGGCAGTGGAATCATCCAAAGAGTCACAAGACAGGTGTGGATTGGTCCATTTTACAGAAGAGGAAACCGAGGCATGGAGAACTTTAAGAGCAAACCCAAGCTCATGCAGCGACTTAGTACAAACCCAGGATTCAGACCCAGGCCTGCTCATTCCCAACCCTGACAAAACACAAGGGATTTAGTTATGATGTCTTCAGCTAGGAAAAACAAAAACACAACACTAGGAATAAGAAACATGTGGTTTTGCAAAAATGTCCCTGACAGCTCCTCCAGACCTGTAGAAAAGATGGCTTTTCCTCTGCACTGCAGCTGGGGCTCTTGGCGTGGCTTGTAACGGGGGTCCCAGCACGGGGAGTTGAGAGACCATCGGCTCACACTGTTGGACAGGACCGTGCTGGCGATGTAGGGCCATCACCCCCTCCATGATAGCCCTGCCAAGTGTCTGTCCAGCCAAAGCCTGGACAGTTGCAGAGATGAGGAACAAAACCCCAGACAGTGCAGGGGTCCCTCGTGCTCCTTGGAGAACTTGAGTGAATTTATTAAAATAGTAAATGTGTCTTCTGAGTATACAGAGATGTCTGAAGAAACGTGTCCAGGGCTAGTCACAGCTCCATTGTTAACAGCCAAAAATGAACCAACTGCTTCCCAATAGGGGAACAGATGCCCAGATGCAATGTGTAGACATCTGTCGCTTCACAATGGGGTATGTGCTGAGAAATTTTTTGTTAGGTGACTTTATCATTGTGTATGTCACATGACCTACTCACCTAGGCTGTGTGGCCTAGCGTGGTCAGACCTCCGTATATGTATACAGTTCACGGCTGACCAAAGTGATAGACATGCCTGACTGCATTCTTTCAATGGAACATTATACAGTCATGAGAAAGAAAGTGCCAAGTCAGTATATACATATCTCTATGGATAAATCCCAGAAACACAATGAGGAATGAAAGTACTTGCTATTAAACATTTCATACAGCACAGTACTGTGAATATTTTAAAAAGTCAACACAAAACTAAGCTATACAGTTTCTATGGTATACATACGTGTGTGTGTGTGTGTGTGTGTGTGTGTGTGTGTGTATGCATGCAAAGGTATTTGAAAAGGTCAGTTGCTGAAATGACAGCAGCAGTTACCTGAGAGACCGGGGAGAGAAGTTTCTGAATTTATTTGCAGCAGAAAATGATAGTCTGCGGGGTGGCCTGTTTCTATAGTTCAGGTATTTAACATTCATTTGAAAGTCATGAGAAGTTCTGATTATGTTGTGCTGAAATCTGCCCTCTTCAAGCTTTTTCTGCATGTCCTGTTTCCCACCTGAAAATGCCTGAAGGTAGAGATTACGTTTTTTCTTGGATCAAAAGCCTCTGTTTCTCCGACTATCCTCCTTTGCCTCTTCCAAGCATCTTCCCTCCAATGTCCTTCCTCCTGCTCCTATTTCCCTCTCTCCGCCTCTCCGGCCCTCCCACCCTTACACTCAAGAGATTGGTGTGTTTGAAAAAATGCAAAGAATAAAATAAAAGCCACTCATATTCCTCTTTATTAACTTTTATGAGCACATTGTCATATTTTGTCTCTCTTTTATAATACTCAATAATTACTCAATAATAAGTGAGTTCACAGTTCTTAAACATCTCAGTAAAGTTAAATTCTCCTTGATCGAAGCGCCCTCTCCCAAGGCCACCCCGCATGTTCTCTTGTTTCAGAATATACTCCCATTTGAATATGAGTTTTACATACTCATAGACAAATCTTTAACAATATAGAGGGCCTAGTCGGTGTTTTTAATTTCGTAAATGGGGTATGAATCACTTCAAGATCAGAATTTTTCTTTCCAGGTCATATTTTGGAGAAATTCCCTTGTGGACACGTATAGCTCTGCCTCATTTACTTTGGAGACAGTTTTTAAAATATGTGCCTCATGGAGTCAGACGTATCCAAGCCCCTGTTGGTGGACAACTAAATAGATTCCAGTGTCTTGGGTCACCGATCATTCTAGATGGATCACATCATTCATGCGTGTCTCCTTGGGTGTGAGTATGAGCATTTCTCCAAGGGAGACTCCACCCCCACCCAAAGACAGGCACTGCTTTCCCCTGGTAGACAAGTGTCCAGAATTGAATGCAAACTTCTAAAGGTGGTCTCAGGCTAATCAGTCAATGAACACCTACAGGAGAACTTACTATGTGCCTTGGTTCTAGGACAGAGAATTTAAGACAAGCATCCCCCTTACCTGCTTGGCCCTTCTGATCTCATGTAGGAGACCAGCAACAAGCAAATATTCCAGGATGGAGATGATAAGGGGGAATGACAAGGACCTGGCCTAGCCTAGGGTGAGAGCATGTTTCTTGAAGGGACACCTGTCTTTGATTCACCTGTGTTCCTGAGCACGGCTGAGTAGAAATGGGATGGCAGACACATGTTAGCAGAAGGACCCGAGTGAACGAGGACAAGATGAGCATTATCTGCCTCAGGGCCTTTGTGCTTGCTCTTCCCTCTGGTGGAGACGTTCCCGCGCAGCTCCTCTGTAAGACCCCTGGAAGCTCTGCAGCTCCTGCGCTCGTGATCGGTGTGGCTCTGGCTGCCTTCTCACATCAATGAGTCTGCAGCCTCCCTGTTTCCTGCAAAGAAAGGCTCCCTAGCATGGTCCCTGGACTTCGTCAAGAGACCCATGTCAAAGCTCCGGAGGGTCATAACCCCAGGCAAGAACTCGGGAGCCCGATTGCTGGGATTCAAATCCCAGTTCTACTTTCCATTGTGTGACTTCAGGTGTGTAAATTCCCATTCTGAGCAGGCTGTGAAATGGGGACAAAAAAGCTAAGCCTCCAAGTCAGTGAGGCTTAGGAAGTACATGCAAAGTACTTAGCACAGGGTCCCCTGCGTCACGAGTGCCCAGTCCCAGGGGGCAACAACAGAAACAGCGACAGTAGTCATGCGCGGCCACCACCCAAAAGAGCAAAGGGAAACAGGCAGCCTCCCTGAGAATGAAAAGGGTACTGTCCCCCATGGGAGTTCCAGACTTTCCCCAGAAACAAGCTGGTCCCTTACTGAGTGATTGGTAGGCCCGAGTCCCAGTTTTGTTTCCTGGCAGCTCTTAGCCTTGAACCCAAAGGTGCCTCTCCAGCTGGCCTGTGGGTGTGGAGCTGAGCAAACACCCATCACTGATCAGCCCCTGTGTCCAGATGCTCCCCAGAGGCCTGGGTGTGGATGGGGCGGTCCCTCCAAGTCCTGTTAGCTGTGTCTGCAGGAGTCCAGAAGAGGAGGCCCAGTGGAATGCATCTCAGCCCTGCTCCTTGGGGCCTTGGCCTCTGTCATCGGTGGTGACACTGAGCCCCTGAGAGATGTCAGTGGGGGAGCTGGTATGGCATGTGGGTCCTCTAGATCTCTAATAACTAAGTCGCACTGTTCGCTGTGCTTTGAACCAGTCGTTAAATACTAATGTGATACTAATATATCATCTGGCCAGAAAGTTTCTGCAAACGTGTCATGTGGTCCTGTTTTACTCCCACTTTCCAGAGTGGGAAAACTGAGGCTCAGTGTGGGAAAGTGACTTTTGCCCAAGGACAGTCTATCGGCCACAGACCCAAGCAATTTTCACAGTGCTCTTCCTCCAGTCGGCCACTCAGCACCTGGGATCTTGGGCAAGGAGTTCCATCTCCGCGTGCCTTGTTCTCGGACTGGACTGTGACGCGGAGAAAAGATCTCTTAGGGTCATCCAAAGGACCGAGTCAGTTGGAGTCCAGGACTTGAGGCAGTGCCTGGTTTGTCACAACTATGCAGTGGTGGGGTATTCAAATGATGATGACAACTTTTCCCTTGCTGTTCTTTGTCATTTGCATTTCTCCATTTCGTGAAAGGTCGCTTCACGAACTCAATGGTCATTTTGAGGGGGTCTTTTTTTTGAAGATGGGAGACACCGTGTGCTTCCCAGAGGAACCCCAGACACACTGGCACCAAGGCCCAGCTCAGCAGGTATAGATGGGGGTGGACCACCATCTGGCCTTTGACATCCTGCGTCCTCCTGGGGCAAGATGGGTGGTAGGGGGTTGTCCTTCAGAGAAGGTCAGCCTGGTGGTCCCCAAGTTGGGAACCAGCAGAAACTCTTCAGTGGGGCATTAAGAGGGAGTTCATGCAGAATTCAGTGAGATCCCTTCCCCAGAGGACCACCCAGGAACGCAGCAGCCTCCTTAAAAAGCCCAGGGTCTTCAAAGAGACCTTACTCCCTTGTGACTGAAGAGGCCTGAACTCCCAGGGGGCCTCGTCTGGGCTGACTTCCTGCTTGGGGCATCTCCAAACCTTCTCTCCTTAAACCTTGGCTGAGAGCTCTCCCTTTCCAGTATCCGTTCCTTCCATGCCCCTTTGCCCTTGGCCCTGCCCCGATCCTGGCAACATCCTGTCCACCCCCCTGCACTAACTCCCCTCCAGCTTCCCAGTGCGATAGAAATCTTAAGTAAATGCTTCCTGTCTCTGGCCCACCTTATCTCCCGTTCCTCCCAAATGGCTGACGTTCAAGAACTGCAGGCAAGGTTGCACTCCCTTCAGATTTTAAACCTGACCTCTGAGCTCTCTCCTCTTCCTTCTGAAGGTTCCGGGAAAGGCCATCGGGGTTAGAGGTCCCTGATGACCCGCTGAGTCAGCAGAGGCTGAAGGCATCCTTCTAAGTTCCCAGGGAGTGAGTCTGGAGTGAGGGGTCCTGGGGGGGCGAGATGGGGGGCCACTAGGCAGAGCCGGCTGCAGTGAGAGCCCTGTTCTGCCTGAATTTGAAGACTAATGTGTATTTTCTGAATTCATGAAGGAAGGAAGGAAGGAATGGGGTAGAAATAAACACACGCGTTCCCGAAATAAGTAGCCAGGAAAAGTGTGTGGACAAACACACAATGAATTGTCATGTGTGAAGTGCAAAGGCCCACGTTCTAGTCATGAGCCTTCTGCTAAAAGAACCTTGATTCCGCCGCAGGAGTCACAGACCTCAGCTACTCTCCATCCCTGGGAAGCTGAGGTCCATGAATGTCATGTGACTGACTCAGGCCAGCCAATCAGAGTGCTGCTGACCCGTGATTGGTTCTGGGTGAGCACGTGACTTCCGGTGGTCCATGGGGAACCAATGGGGACTCAGTACTGAGATCTCCTTTGCTCTCCTGAGAGAGATGCCCTTTCAAGTACCTGTGGCTGGGAGGAGAAGTCAGCCGGAGGGCTGCGCAGGGCGCCTTCACGAGGGGAGGCCAAACTGGGGAAAACGAAGAACAAGAAAAAGATTTGACTTCCTCTGAATCCCTAGATACAGCATTCTCAAAGCCAGTTTTATTGGAATTTTCAGATGCCTGAGCCCATGAAATCCCTTGTTTTCAGTTTTTAGTCCTTGTAGCTACAGGCACACAACCCCAGCCTCCCTATCAGACCTCCCCATGCACATGAAAACGCACATGATGAAGGGGAGAGAAAAAGGAAACTCATGTACGGAGACTATATTGCACGCCAGCCGATAGTGTCAAAACAGCTTTCTGAGCGAAAGATCATTAGTCCCCTGTTATGGATCATAAAGTTGAAACTCAGAGAGGTTAAGAGGCTTACCTAAAGTCACACAGCTAGGAGGGTTTAGATGAAAGTTTAAATCAACTCAAACCTATGTCAAAGTCTTTGCTTTTGGTGAAGCACAGAGCTGTCTGTAGAGATTTGCCGGCGCCTTTGGCCACTGTCATGGGCTGCAAGTCTCCTGAATTCTCAGTCGACGCCATTCGGGCCTTTCTTCTGAATCATGCCATCGTCCCGTGAAACAGTCAAATCCCATTATTCTCTTCCTTCTCAGACTTTTTCTGTTCCCTTCCCTCCCTCTTTCACCGTTTTGGGCGTGAGTATGTCCCAGGGTTCAACCTTAGTTCACTCCTGCACACGTCTCTTCCCTGAGCCTCCAGCCCATACACACCCACGTGTCTCCTCACATCTGCTCCAGGAAGTCCCCAGGCACCTCAAGCTTAGAACATCCATAGCACAGCAATCACATCCCCCGAGACCCGCTGTTACACTTCTTGTCAGCCCATCCATGGCGTGATCAGTCATCCACTCAGTCAAACTATAGAGAAATCCTGGAATCCTGGTCAACATCATATATTTCTGCACGGGCCCCACCTAGTCAATCACCCCATCTGTGACTTTTGCTTCCCACATAATCCCCAGCTCACCCTCACTCTCCATTCCACTGGAGTGTGTGTGTGTGTGTATGTGTGTGTGTGTGTGTCTATGCTCTGCGTGTGTGCACACCCATGTTTGTCTATGTTTGTAAGTTTCCTTTCCACCCTATACTTATAACCCCATAACCAGAATTCAAGATGTGGAGAATTCCACAAGCTGTTTCTCCTAAACCCCAAATGTGCTTCTTTAACTAGGCCATGCTTAGTGCCATTTTCACAAACCATCATTCATTTTCTATAAGAAAAGTTGAACACAACATAGGTATTTACAAGAGGGGACTGATGCAGGAATTAAATCAGTATATGCCTGTAAAGTACTTTCCTCATACCTGACACATAGAAGCATCTAGTCCATTCCAGTTTGGTTGTTGTCATTAGTGCTGTTATTAAAAGAAAGGAGAGGGGTTTTGTTTTGCTTTTTTTAATGATCATATTCTTTCTGGGTCATGTCCTTAAAATTTCACTTCTTGATAAATTATTGCAGACAGCTAAGACAGAGCTGTTCCCTTTTAATCCTGAAAATGAGCAGCGCCTCCTTAATTAGCAGCCACTGGGAAAATCAGAGTGCCTGTCCTGTCGCTGTTTATATTAACAGCTTTCATTAATCACACATAAGATAATAGGCATCACCATGCCACCACACCATGCGTTAAAAAAATACTCAAGTTAATTGTGTCTGAATAGATGTCTGTGCCCTCAGAGAAAATGTTCAGAACGGAAACTATTTAAACATCGCTTTCTTTATACTCTTTTAGTTGGACAGTGAGTGGCTCATAGAAAAAAGTTTAAGAGGTTGGAACTAACTTTAACTGCATTTCCATTAGGTAAGAATGACTCAATCAATGTCAACATGCTTCATACATAGCAACAGCACCCTTTCTGGCCTTGGTTTTACCAGTTGGGAAACTGAAGCTCAGTGACACTGAATGTCACAACTGGTTCCTCCCCATACAACTCCATCCTGCAAGCCTAAGTGGCTATGTCTGGGGACTCAATAAAATAGCAGGGAAAGTGCTCAAGACAGAATCACTCCCGTAGGAGGTACTAGCTTTGTCCTAGTTCGCAAAGCCAAGCAGGTGTGGACGTCTTTGCGAGTCTTTAACAGCTGCCTAGCACTTGAAGGCAGGGGTGGGCAGATGATGACTTCTTGGTGAAATGTATCCCCCTGCCAGTTTTTGTAAATAAAGTTTTATTGGCACACAGTCGCAGCGTTCATTTGCACGTCATTTCCAGCTGCATTCACACAATGACAGCTTGAGCAGCTGCTTTGCAACAGAGAAGATTTATGTTCCAAACAGCCTAAAATATTTACTGCCTGGCCCTCTACAAATACTTTGTTGACCTTAATTCTGAAGGGTAATAGCACCTATTGATAGACACCTATTGATAGATTGAGTCCAACTTTCTGCTATTACCTCCGGATCCATGGATTTTTGTACTTTACTGCTGAGAGAGCTGCAGGGTAGAAATTCCTAGGTGTTAAATTGCTGAGACAACTAGAAAGGAGAAAGTTTTTGAGTGCAAGGGGGAATAGCTATTTCAAGTGCTGGGCTTCTTTGCAGAACAGGCAGGCACCGACCTTGGTGGCTTGGAGAGGACACCTGCTGTGAGTTAGAGTCAGAGCTTTTCAAGTTCTTCACTCATCGCTGCTAGGACTGAAACATGCAGCCAGAGCACTCATCTCTCTGACTATGTTTCATCCAAATTCTGTGCAACAATGAAGCAACAGACATTTTTCGTGTGTCTGTTCAGCCAGTCGCTGTGCCAGGGAAAGGCCTTAGACAAACTGGAAGGAGTTCATTTCTCCTGTAGTGGATTTTAAATATACTTGAGTCCGCCACTGTGTGGCTTCGGCAGCTATGGCACAGACTACGAAAGCCATGGACATGGGTTTGTGAACCAGGGCTGGGGAGGCAAAAAAAAAATTGTTTGAAAAAAACCCACAATGAGCTATCACCTCATACCGGGGAGACTGGCCTATTCACAACAGACTAGAAACAACAAGTATTAAAGAAGGTGTGGGGAGAAAGGAGCCCTCCTTCACTGCTGGCGGGACTGTCAATCAGTGCCACCTCTCTGGAAAACAGTATGGAGATTTCTCAAGCCAATAAAGATGGATCTACCACTTGCCGCAGCAATTTCACTTCTAGGGGAACATAAAAACACTAATCTGTAAAAATATCTGCATCCTATGTTCCTAGCAGCACAGTTCGCAGTAGCCAAGACATGGAAACAACCTAGGTGCCCATCCACAGAGGACTGGGTAAAGAAGCTGGGGTCCAGAGACCCCATGAAATCCTGTGCAGCTATTAAAAAAAGGTGAAATTGTGTCTTTTGCAACAACCTGGAGGGAACTGGAGGGGATCATGCTAAGCAAAATAAACCAGAAAGAAAAAGAAAAGCCAGGGGGATTTCACTCAAATTTGAAATATAAAGAAACAAAGCAAGCAGACAAATCTCAACAAAGTGCACAGTTGTAGGACTGTGTCCACCTGGGGAGGTAGCGGGAAGAGGAGGGAACGGAGTGGAGGTGACAGGCAGCAGACTCTGGTGGTGGGTGCCGTGTGTGATGCTCACAGGTTGCTGCGGCGTGAGTTCAATACCTTAAATGCATAGAGCACTGTAAACAGAAGAAATTAAAAAGTAAAAAAATAGAAACAAATAAACAAATACGCTTGGGTCTCGAAGTTCCTTGAGAACTCATAAAAGTTAGGGCGCTCCTATCCCACCAGGTTGCACGCTCACAGACAACTCCACACCGTGCTTCCAGGGTTGACAACTTCCCTGGAAGTTCTGTTAACCTTGCAGATCTTCTCGGGTTAAACACCCCTTGTCTGAGAGGAGAGACTGACCCGTCAGGAAGCCGAGGGTGGAAAGTGCTGTAAACGTATTTCAGGCACATACAAGCCAGAGGGTGTGGGCTTGCCGACCCATCACGGACGTAGCTTTGTGGGCAGGCGGGGGTTGGGCAAGGTCAGCTTCCCTCAGAAGTGGGAGTGGACAGATGTGCAGGAGGTATATGGTCGTGGAAGAGGGGAGGGCACTTCATCGCGGAAAACCACTTGGGGTCAGAGCAGTGCTGAGAAGACCCTCATGCGGACCCTCATGCGGACACACTGGGCTCTTTCTGTTTTGTCAACTGACTCTGGAAAACAAGGCCACATAATTTCACTTCAGTCACCCTGCCCATCTCTCCATCCCCCGTCCCCGTGGCAGTGAAGACCAGAATGGCACTCAGTCCCCTTTTAAAGTGGCCTGGAATTCAGGGCTAAAAGGCTCCATGTTAATAAAATATCAACCTGAACACAGAAGAGGTCCCATTCTCTGGTTTCGTGTTTCATGATTCAAGTCCCCCCCAGCCCCCCAGCCCCCATTGTCTACTTGATCAGAGTTACAGAAGCAATTTGGATATCTTTGTTGTGCTGCTTTTCTTGACAACAATCACAGCAGGAAAGTGCTAAGAAAGCTGCTAGGAAGCATGCTTGTATTTGCGTGTGCACGTGTGTGAGCACACATGCACACTGCTTCTGAAAACGAGAGCATGCTGGGCCTTCGAGTCTGGAACATGAGAAAGGACAGTCCTGGTTCCACGTGAGTGACCGGAGAGCAACTGGTCAAGACTTGGGGCCGACCACGGACTTGAGTTGCACCTCAACCACGGCAGGAGTTTCCTGGGGCTTCCACACACAGTGACCTGGCTTACTTACCACTCCAGAAGCCACCTCACAATTCTAAAGCACGCACGTCTGCCACCAGGGTGCTGGCAGGGCGAGCACCTTCCGGAGGCTCTGAGGGAAAGCTGACCTTTGCCTCTGTCCTCGCTCCTAGTCCTCGGCACCTGCCGGCCTGTGGCCGCCCCTCCGTTTTCTGGCTGCTCTTCGCCTGGGCATTCCTCTCTGTGCACCTGCATCTGCACTGCAGGCCTCCCTCTGCCTGTTGTTCACAGGTTGTCAGTCACTGCTCTTAGGGCCATCTTCAAATCCAGGATAATCCCATTTCAAGATTCTTCATTAGACCTACTAGGATGCTGTTTCCCAGTGGAGTCGCATTTAGAGTTTCTGGGTGAGTATGTCTCCTGGGGTTACCATTCGACCCTCACAGCCACATATGACTGGAGCACAGGCTGGTCTCAGCAAGGATGCATCTGGAGGTCAGGGCAGCTGACAGGCCTCAGTTCCTAGAATAAGATGGTGCATGTGAAGCCCGCTGCACCGCGCCTGGCACACTCCACACACTCGTACCACGCGCAGCACTGCTGTTGGCAGTTGCAAGAATGACGTGAGTGTCACTGTCTCTCAGCCAGGAGGGTGTGGCAGCAGGGCCTCAAACATCTGCATGACAAGACCCTGCCGCTTCCAGCTCTGACTGCTCTGCTGGCAGGTCCCAGAAGCAGGTGAGAGATGTCACAATGACTGACTACCCTCCTCCTTCCCCCCAGACACTGGCGGGTGAGCTGAGCCTACCGGTCATGAACCTTTGCCACTGAAGACACGCAGACTTATTTTCCTAAAGAGAGTTGCCAATGATTCCTGAGAATTGTGGGATTAGGTGGCTGCCCACACGTGATGTCAAATACATTCAGAATCTAGAGGCTTATTCAAGGTCGGTGATTCTGATGGAGTGTTGGGAGGTGTCTTGAGATTTGTGGCCACATAGAATCTCCTCCGTGCTGCCTGGGAGCTGAGAGTCTCTGAGCACATCGTTTCGCTGCTCTGAGCCTCATTTCCTCAGATGCTTGCGTCCTGTTGACCTCTGAGCGCCTGGGGGGTTCTGGACCAGGCCCAGAGCAGTTGAAAATCAACATCACACTTTCTGACTCCTCCCAAACTTGCTAACTATGAATTGCCTGACCGATAACATGACCAGCTGATCAGCGCACTTTTTCTAAGTTCTGTGTAATATGTGCTGTGTCCTTAGAATAACGGCAGCCAGAGGAAAGCACCGTTAAGAAAATCACAAGGAAGAGAAAGCACACTTACAGTGCTGTGCTGTCCTTATCTAGACTGCAAGTTTGCATGATCTGCTTACGAGGAAATCTTGTCTGAGTGGACCCACCGATTCAAACTCATGTGCTCAAGCATCCACCGCGCACATGCAAATACGTGCTCACACGTCTGCGTAAAGGCACATGTGATATCTAATTTACTCATGTGATCTGTACGTAGTGCAAGTGCTTAATAAGCTTTGCCGTGGCCATCATTATCACTCTTCATAGCAAAATACACGGAGTATTGGTTCAGATGACTTATGGAGAACAGTGATTCAGAATCACCCCGAAAGTGGGATGCTTTGCTTGGCCAATAAGCTGACAATCCTGAAGTCCTTGTGGTTGGAAAGTAGGAATTCAAATCCTAATTCCCCCTCTTTCCAGCTATGTTACTTCATGTCTTTAGGCCTCAGTAAATGCCTCTATCAAGTGGGGACAATAAAAAGGCTCTCTCTCTCTTTTTTTTTTTAATGAAACCAGAGCACTCCAGGGGCTCAAACAGGAACCTGTGAGCGTACTTGTTCAGTATTTGTTCATCAGCAATCGTACTAAGCCCTTACTGTGCTTCGGGCCTCTGAAAGGCACGAGGGGGCAGGTATGGGGATGAGCAACACTAACTTTGTTTTGCCTTCAGGGAGCTTAGAGTTTAGAAGGGCGGAGTATTGTGATAGAAATATGTCTCCACCTAACACCTTTGTATTCTCTTTCACTGTTTTCATAACTTTCTCCCTTACAGCTGAATTTACATTGCTGGAATAAACTGTACAAAGTGTAATCAAATCTGGCATGATTTGGGGAAGCCAATGTCCCAGTGAATGTAAGGATACAGCAGGCAAGGCTTCTGTTTGTCTGTCTGCCTCGTCGCCCTCTCCCATCCAACAGATAGCTTTCCTGGTTCCAGAGGCATTTGATAGATGCTGGAAGATAGTTTCTGAACTCCCAGCTTTTTCTCTGTAGGAATCTGGCCTTCTGGGTTTCAACAATCTAAGTCCTCTCAGTTATATTCTTACAAATAGTTCAAATGGCAAATTTTGTTTAGACCTACTCAGTCAGAATTTTTAAAACATATTTAAGCTGTGACGTACTCTGGATAGGATATTGTTTTCCCCAGCAGACGGTGGGGAGACTGGGAGATGATGGAGAGAAAGTCCCTGCACTGGAGCAAGTGGGGAGAGTAGAAGAAGCAAGGACGCTCAATAAAGGTGCGTGTCCCTGCATGGACTTACTCTGTCCTTGCTGGGTGGAAGTGGAAGTTCCAGAAGGATTAGAGAGCAGAGAGAAGGAAGGACCCATGCCTTTCTTCACGGCCAGGGTTGGGCTCAGACAACCAGAGCCACTGGGTGGAAGTGGAATGAGATGTTCTCGCTCAGCCGACACCCTTCCCTTGCAGGAATGGAGAATGAATGTCTCCTGCTGTGTGCCCTGTGCGCCTCTTTACATTTTGCAAGAATTGTGTTAAAACGTATGTGACATCAAATTAGCTATTTAACCATTTTATCTGCGTAATTCATTGGCATCAATTACATTAACAATGTGCATACATGTAATTGTGCACTTACCTGGTTATTACCCTGATCTATTTCCAAAACCTTCTGACACATAAACAGACTCTCATATTGAAGAGCAAGTCCCCATTCCCCCTCTCCCTACACCCTGGGACCTCTTATCTACTTTGTGTCTGTATAAACTTGCCTGCTCTCGACAGCCCCTGAAGTGGGAGTATAAAACATTGGTCCTTTGCGGGAGGGCTCACTTCATTTGGTGTAATGTTTTCAAAGTTCATCCACGGGGTAGCATGGGTCAGCATTTTATTCTTTTCATGGCTGAATAATATCCCACTACCTGGGTAAGTCACACTTTCTTTGCCTGTTCATCTGCTGATGGGCACAAAGTCATTATGACATTTTTCAGTTCTGTCAATAACACTGCCTTGATCATCAGTACCTGAGTTGTCTATTTGAGTCTCTCTATTCAGTTATGTGGGCTATAGACTTATGAGTCCGAATTCCCAGATCATTCTGTATTTAATTCTCCGAGGAACTCTCAAAGTCATCAAAGCCATTTCAAAGCAGCTGATAATTTCATATTCCCATGAGCAGTATAGGGGCTCCAATTGCTCCAGATCCTCAGCAACTCATGTTGGGTTAAAAAAGATACGGCCATCCCAGCCTGCATGAAGTGGTATCTTGTCGTGGCTTGACTCGCGTCTCTCTGCTGGCTAACAGCAGTGACTATATTGCTGAGATCTTCTTGGCCATGTATATACCATCTTTGAAAAAATGTCTGTTCAAATCCTTTGCCCATTTTTAAATCGAGTTGACTTTTTATTGAGTTTTAGGAGTTCTTTATAGCTTAGAGATATTCATTTCTTGTCAGAATAAGATTTGTAAGCATTTCCCCCCATTTGTAGGTTTTTTTCACTTTCTTGAGAAAGCCCTTTGACACACCACAGCTTTATTTTTTTAACAGTAGCATTTATTATTTCTTTTGTTCACAATGATCCATTCATTTTAGGATACTGAGATTGCATCTCAGTCTATATTACACATCACACCCACCAGCACAGTTGCACCATCTTTTCTCTTTCCTCTCCACCCACATTCCGCCCCTCATGGTCTTGTGTCCTGTTGATTTTGTGGGGATTTGTACATTCATTTCATTTCATTATATTCCACATTTGAATGAACAATCCTGTGTTTGTCTTTTTCTTTCTGACTTACTTCACTTAGCATGATCCTTGCAAGAATTCTACTGAATGTCTAGACCACAGCTTCTTTATCTAGTCGTCTGTTGATGGGCATTTAGCTTGTTTCCATGTCCTGGCTATTGTTAACTATGCTGTTATGAAGATAAGGGTCCAGATATATTTTTTCTGATTAGAGATTATGTGTCCTCTGGGTGTTTGCCCAGGAGTGGGATGAAGCACAGTGGTTTTTTGTTTTGATAAAAGTTCAATTATTTATTGCTTCTTCGTTGCTCATATTTTGGATATCATAAACCAGAATCCATTGCCAAGGGCAAGGTCATGAAGATTTACCCAAATCTTCATATTACTCTTCTCAGAGTAATATGCTCTATTTATTGATTTTTTTTATTTTTTGTAAAGGAAGGGTGCAGGCAAGAATGAAGGTGAGTAGACAGGCAGGAAGAGAGAGGAGGAAGCATTTTATTTCTCTTATTTAGTTGTTCATCTTGGTTGTTCCCCTGGTCCTGGGACTCGAACCTGGATCCTTGGGATGTATGTGGACTGTGCTCAGTCAGAGACAGTGGACCAAACCACTACTCCATCAGGGTGTTGGTTTTGGTTCTTTTTTCTCTCTCTCTTTTTTTGAAAGAGAGGAAGAAGAATCATTTTTATTTTCATTTAGTTGTTCACACTAGCTGCTTTCTTCTGGACCTGGTATGTGACTTGCTCCTTTGGAGGTGATTGATCTGACTGCTGCTCCACCAGGGTGCACATGGTTTTATTTTTTAATTTAAGTCATTGATCCATTTTCTTAGGTGCCTCACTCTTAAAAGACACTCAGTCTCCAGGTCATGCAAGTGAGAGTGCGTTATGCTTTTGATTTTTCACCTTAGACGTCTCGTGCCCCTTCCCCGAGGGAGCCTAAGTCGGTAGAAAGCCTGCCAGGCAGCTCACCTAAGCCAGGCACTGTGAGAAAGGAGAGGAGGCTAGAAATTAATGGGGTGGCCTTGGTTAGTGGGTGTGAGTTGACAAATTCATGAAGCTGGACCTGGAAAGTGACAGAATCATCTCATGGTCTGAAGAATGACCTGGAAGTGAGGACAATCGATGTCAGGACCCAGATGCATCCTGACAATGGGTCGACACAAAAGTTATCCTTCTGGACACTCAGAAGACAGGAGAACAACTCGGCATTCGCTAGAATGGATGAATGACAATGACCGAGAAGCCAAGATTTCCTCACTCCCACCCCCAACAGTGGGGGTGACCCCAAGAGTATGCAGATCGTAGGCACAACCTCAGGAAGAATAAATGCAAGGAGGCTCCCCAAAGACCAAGAAAATCCTGAATTATCTGCAACTGACTTCTGTCAACAGAGAAGAAGCATTTGTGGGCCAGTGGGATCAGAAGTTCTGTATAGGAACTAAATTCCATCGATGACAATAAAGAGCCACTGTGGTGTGAGAATCAGCCCCCCCAGTGATGTTTCCATATGTGAGCAGAGCCCAGGTGGGCCCAGGTGGGCATGCTCTACCTCAATCTCATCTCACAGTCTGCACCACTCATCTCCCTCAGGAGGGAACCTTTGAGGGAAACTATAGGCAGACAACATGTTGAGCAATCGACAAAGGTCTTGAGTGGTGGTTGTCATCCACCAAGTGACATCTGACACTGTCTGGAGAATTTTGTTCATCAAAACTGGGGAGAAAGTGTTCCTGGGAACTCCTGGGTAGGGACCAGGAATGCACCCCAAGTCCACCCCCAAATGCCAACGCGCGGAGGTGTAGGAGGCCTGGTGTGCTGTGAGGCAAGTCCATTCTCCACACAGACAGAATGTGATATGTCATAGGGCTCTTCCTGAAGCTCATCATCACGCTGGAGAGAGAACACCAGGCCGTGAGAGGTCAGGCTCAGGTGCTGGTGATGAGCTAGGGGTCTTGGGGGACCGCTCCCCACCAGGTGACATGCATTGTCCACACGGAAAAGCAGTCAGTGTGACCGCTGCCCTGTCTTCTTCCAAGAGGCAGAAATGAGAGCTGCAAATTGTGAAATTAAAATTTGTATCTTTAAAAGAGGGAACAATAGTGAGAAGGCCTGGCTATTGGAATAACACTGGGAAATTATCTAGATTCCTTTAAGTACTCTAGAGAAGCCTCATTTCCCAATCTAGACTTGTCAGATGTAGAACACTGGCTGCGGTAACAAATAGAGCCAAATGTGAGTGGTTTAACAAAGCGTCAGCCTACCTCCTGTTGACACAGCCATCTAACTAAGTTGGGTGGTCTCTGATGACCCTTAATGATCAGCCACTCAGAGACACTGGTACTCACTTGCTTTGCTTCCTTTCTCCTTCCTTCCTGCAACTCGCCCTCTGGGAGCCTTGGAGTATTTGTTTTTTTCCAGCATCATGGAAGGGGAGATAGAATGTGGAGCTTCATGAGAAGTGTTCTTGAGGAGGTGATTGGCTGTCGCCTCTTCAGATTTCCCATCGGCCAACTCTCAGTCTCATGACTCCACCTGCCTGCAGGGGAGACTGGGAAATGTAGTCAAATCATGTGCCAAGGACAAAAGGCACATGGATTTGGTGAGCACATCTACTACAAGATCCTTTTGTTCACCAGCATGAATATATGCTGATTTGTTCAGGATGGAATTCCAAGTCATGTTGATTTGGCAGCTGATCTTCCTTAAGCAACATACACCCCTCCTGAGAATATCACGCTTCCCTGCAGTCAGAGTATAAAGCAAAGCAACCCTAGGACTTGTCCTGCCTGAGAAGAATGATTTTCTTTCATTTAGCCAGGATTTATGAGTGTCTGCTGCACTTGGGACCCACCTGCATATCGCAGACAAAGCAGACAGATAAAAAGAAATCTACTCTTTATGCTGCATGCATCCTAGTGGGGAGAGATGTTAAATAAGCATTGTAAAAACCAACCAGCTAAGCAGATGTACCCTTAAAGGTGTCCAGTGCTATCATCTCTTCCCTTCTTTTGAGGGTTGGACCAAGTATCAGTGACAAAATGCAGGTGAGCTGGACCATCAGATTGTTCTCTCCTGGGAATTTAAAGAAGAGGTTTAGAGATGCAAATTTTTGTAGACTATTGGAGGTCAGAAGTTCAAGATTTGGTTTCTTCTGAGGCCTCTCTCTCTAGCAGACACAGGGTCACCCTCTTGCTATCTTTTCAAAAGGTCTACTCTCCATGCACATGTATGGGTCCCTTTGTTTTCTTATAAGGACACACATTCCTATAAGAATTAGGGTCCTGTATTAGCCACTTCCTTCTAACTTAAAGATCTTATCTCTAAACACTGTGACACTCAGGCAGGAAGATAGAGCACAAAGTGGAATTTCATTTATTTTAATTGTACATATTGGCTGCTCCCCCTGGTCCTGGGATGCGAACCCTGGTGCTTAGGATGTACATGGGCTGCCCTCGACTGGAGGCAGTGGACCTAACCACTACTCCACCAGGCCTTTCTACGGACTTTAACACAATTCTGGAGGTGCATAACTCAGCCCACAACACCTGCCTAATTTACTGTTCCCCCGTCCTTTAAGAACCCTTATTTCCTTCCTGTTTGGCATGATGCACATTTGATTAATACATGTTGTTTTCAGTTGCAAAATCTTTGCTTATATTTTCCTTCCCCTGTGTTGTACTTATCACACATTTATTCTGCAGCAAATATGACTGGTCATATCCTTTGGGAGGTATCCAGGGACATGGTCACTGCCCTCAAGCAGTTAGTATTGCCGTCTTCTGTCAATTATGGGTGGAGAATTTGGGGCAATAATTAATCTTGATGTTTTAGGCATGTGTGCTCTGTGGCCACGTCATCTGCTAACTTGGTAAGGGTGTCTCCAGAGGGAGTGTTCCTCTTGATTAAGGGACAGATAACACAATACCAGATAGTCTTGTGGCTTGATCTTTGAGTACGAACCACATACACATAGAGTTTGAAAAGATGCAACTTCACAAATGGAGATTTCAATTTGCTCTGTCCTCCTGCTCACATTAACTCGATGAGCCTTGCTCAACTGAACCTCTGCCCTAACATGCATTATTTTTTCTATGTTAGGATGTCAGTATAGCTATAGAATTGCAGATATCAAATGGACGACACATGCATGATGAAATGTTCCACTTCCCCAGTCACAGAATAAAGACAGCGTTGTAATGACTTACTATGCTTCACCTAGCAGATTTGTAATTTTCAAGTCTTCATTTTTAAATAATTAAAACATCCAGTTCTGGGGTTGGGGTTTGGGAAAATGTACCACATGAGAAACTGTAATGGAAGGAGAATAGTGTTCACCCTCTTTCTATAGAGAGAATCAAGTATCTGCAAAAACTTCAAAGCAGAACATTACATGCAAGGAATTTTCTTGGGGAGCTCATAGAAAAACACATACAAAATTGACAACAAAGATATTAATTCCGTAATACAGGTTACTGCCACTATTCAAAAGTAGACAACTCCTATTTGATATCATTAAGTAGGTTATTTGGGGGGTATGGAAATGCTGTTACCATCAATGTACACGGGGAATTTTTTCGCGTGTTCTCAGATCAAAAAAAGAGCCTACCAAATCACACCAAATTAGACTGTTCTACATACAGGGGAAGCTTACACGTGCAAGAGTAAAAATGGGAAAAACAAATGGGAATAAGGGATTATTGACTACAGTGACTGTTCAACCATTACAGCCCAATGACGTGGTATGATGTTCATGATATCTTTTTGAGTAAGAAAATGAGGCCATAAAGCACTATAGAACGTATGACCCCATGTTTGAGAAAATTCATAGGAAACCATGTGAAGAGTAGACATTAAAGACGTGGTTGTCTGCAGGTGGCAGAGAGAGCTGGGTTTTAATTTTGTTCTTTTCTCTTCGGTGAGATCATATACAAAGCGAAACACTGTCTGGCACAGAGAAAGTGCTACAAGGATGGTTGCTTTTGATTTTATTCGACATCCTATCAGGGGAATGGAGTCACTATCACCTTCACAGCTTTATGGTTAGAACTAAACAAGATGCTAACACACCTGGTAATAGTAGTTTTCAGTAGATATTGATTTTGAATTCATTCTCTGTTTTCTGGGAGAGAGGATTATCTACACGGGAATTGAGAATGAGGGTTTTGCAGGCAGAAGACTAGACTCATGTCCCACCAGCAGTGGCCCAAGGGACCCCTTTCTCCACATTCTTACCAACACTGTTATCACTCATTTTTCCAATAATGGTTATCCTGACAGATGCAAGTTGATCAAGAAGGTATTACTTATGTCTTCTGAGTCTCAGTTTCTTTATTTGAAGATGGAGATGACAACAGTTGTATTGGAAAATTATTGTCATCATGGAAGATTGGGTATCATGGAAAATGAAGTAGGACAGGAGAAGACTAAGTATTCATTTATGTTTTATATCATTTTGTGTGAAAAGAATATGTATAGATGTGTCAAACAAACAGGTACAATGTTAAATGCAGAAAATGCATAGATCTGAAAGCATTAACATCTCAGATCTGAAAGCATTAACATCTCTCTTCATCCCGCAACTATCTGGTGCAGTAGAAATGCATTCGGCAGAGAGCTAAGCTGTCACCAGTTTCAGTAAAGAAAAAGGGTGTGGAAGGAGCTCACAAGAGCCAGCAATTGATAGTGGGAGGGAGAAAAAAAGGAAAGAAGTTATATGAACTGAAAGGAATCTAGTGCAAAATTTCTTTTTCAGCAAGTCCTCAGCCCTGCTGTACTGTGAAAGTTCTGGTAGAATGTATTTACCAAATTTGCTATTACCATCTGCTTCTGCTACCACACAAGTCCCAAGATCTCAAAAGCAAGGCCAGCTCAATTAGCAAGCTGCCTTCATTTAATTGGTGAAGAGGTTATTGACAAGCTAAGTGTACAGATAAAGATATTTTGTTAAAATAGACATCCTACATTAGGTACGCACACATACATAGACATACAAGTTTTTTGGGTCTTATTTCATTCATCTCTTTTTTCTTCTCCGATTTATTGAGATAGAGCTGAAAAATAACACTATTAGTTTGAAGTGTACAATGTAATGGCTTCATGTACACAAATAATGTGAAATTATTTTCTCAATAAGGTGAGTTGCACATCCGTCACCTTTCAGTCGATACTTTTTAACAACTTTTAAGATGACTTTCAAGTATATAATGCTGTATTGTTAATTGCAACCTCATGACAAAAGTCTGCAGAACATTTGTCTTTTAAGGGGAAGTATGTAGTTTTTGACCACCTTCTCCCATTTCCCTGCTCCTCTTTCTAACAACCACTAATATACTATTTTTGAGTTTTTAAAGCTGTACGTTTTGCATGTAAGTGACGTCATACTGCACAGGTCTTTCTCTGTCCAACTTATTTCACTTAATATAATGTTCTCAATTTTCATCCATGTTTTTGCAAATGGCCAAATCTCCTTTTTTATGGTTAAATTATATCTCTATATCTCTGTATTTGTATATGCATACATTATCCCATTTTCTTTATCCATTCATCTACCAACATATATTTAAGTCGTTGCCATGTGTTCATTATTGCATCATGTTGCAATGAACATGCAGATGTAGACATCTCTTTAAGACAATGATTTCATTTTCTTCAGAAACACATTAAGAAGTAAGATTGCTAGACCATGCTATAGTTCTATTTTTAATTTTTTCAGGACTCCTCATCCACAGTGGCTACACCAAGTTACATTCCCAACTAACGTGCCCCAGGCATCCCCTTTCTCCACATTCTTGCCAACACTTGCTATCATTCATCTTTCTTCATCTTTCTGATAATGGTCATTCTGACAGATGTAAGACACTATCTTGTGGTTTTGGTTTGTATTTCTCAATTTTTTTTTAATAGAACTTTCTAAGTGAATCTGAAGCACAACCATATCTGGAGAACATGACAAATATCATTGACTTTTATCTCCATGACAACTGTTTCAGGTTAATACTCTCATGTGTGTCCTCCAGGGGAGGACCAGATGGTCTCCCGCCCCCACCCCCAGCCTTCCACACGAAGTCATCCTTCACGCTTCTCAACATGGGGGGATGGGTGATGGTTCCGGGAGGCTGAGCTGGAGGAACAGAATTAGTGGGCTCCTTTGCCCACTCCCTCTGGTTGGGTTTGACCAATGGGAGACATTTGGTGGCCTTCAGAGGGCAGGAAGCAAAGAGGCCAGGGTTGCTCCCCTGTTCCCTGCTGGTCTCTGTGCAGTCCTGGTGGGCTGTGTTCTTCCTTGGACTTGGTTCTTATTGGATACATCCTCTTCCCTAACTCCAACTCTGGCCAGGTCTAATGACAGTGTTCTTTCCCTTCCTCCATCAGACCATGTGGTGGCAGTGCCCACTCCCACTAATGTTGCCACTCCCTGGTCACCTTGCCATCTTCATGGGTTTCTTTGACCATGTCTGCTCCTTTGGAGAGAATCTCTGTGTTGCCCTCTCTTGAGCTAAATCTTCCGAGTGGCCTACCTGTTTCCTGTTACACTCTGGCAGATAGACACACTCAGCCAGACAGAGGGACCAGAACCCAAGCTCCCAATTCGGTCAAGCTCCCAAGTCACCCTCAGCTACCATATGACTTTGAGGTTCAATTCTGATTCCAGGAGTTTATACCTCTTGCTGCCACATTACTCCAAAGTCAGCGTTCCAAGTTCATAGTGATACTTTCCATCTCTTTACTTGAAGTCCCTTGGAAGGGTCCCTTTTGATTTCAGCTGACGAGTGCACTTGGGGGATAAGGATATGGAGAGAACATATGAATTGTGTCCCCAGATGTCAGACCAATCCAAGGACTTTCCTGATCTAGGATGTGAACCCAGAGGTGGTGCATCCCAGCTGTCATTTCTGTACTACCCTTGAGCCTGGACTGATGGGCAAGGCAGAGACCCAAGGCTGCTGAGTTTGACCCAGACATGCCCAGGAGAGCTGCCAGACAAGGACAGACTTCTCCAAATGAGGACATTTATTATTTAAACATTGATTGTTCTGGTTGAATCATATCAATGGAAAATCATACCACTGGCTTTCCATTTGTAAGTCTTTTTTTAATGGCACATTGAAGTCCTCCGACATTTGACTACACAGTGAGTCCTAGTGAATGTCATCCTTCCTTCTACTACAGCTATCCTTCTATGATAGGAGTGGGAAGAACCAAGTCAAGACAATGACTTGCTGAGCCCACTTTCCTCTCTGGCAAATGTAGATGACTAGCTTTGTTAGTCTCCTGTATCATTCAGTGTCCTGCCAGGAAAATAGAAATCATTCTAGAGGACTGAAGGTAGAGAACGAATTGTCCAGGGGATAGGAGAATATAGAAGCCAAATTGTTGATGGCAAGACAACTCAGAGATTAGCAGTACAGGTGGACGCTGGCATCCTTCAGCAGGAGAAACAAATAGGGGGTCAGTGTTGATTAGCAAGAATTCAGTCGTGACAATGGCTGCCCGGCAAGAATTGAGAGCAAGAAGAGAGGCTTGATGTACGTGTGTCACAAGACAGCTCAGATTCATACAAAGGAGAAAGAGACTCTAGTTCTTGACATGTGGAGTGGCAAGAACATATAAAGAAGGGAGAAATCGATGATGCCTCCCTTTGGAGACTACCTCTAAATTCACGTTTAGAAACATCATATTTTCTTGACAAGTCAATATCTTTGACCCTTTCATAATGATTATACACGTCTACATCTCTCTGATAACACTCCTTATTTTGAATTCTTCACCGATGACCTTTTTATGGTTAGTATTTGTGTGGTGTACCTCTTCCATCTTTTTCCTTTAGCTTATCTGTATTCTGGTACTTAAGGCATATCTCTTGTAACATTATTATGTTTGGACTTTGTTATGGTGGGTAAGAAGAAGCCCTGTCTCTAAGGTTAGGATAGTTCTATTCCCAAGACATGAACTATCTAGAATTTTCCAGCACATGGTTGGGTTATTCAACACAGTTTTTTTTTTCTCGTCAGAACTCCAATATTTCCCAACTCTGCAGAACCTCTGGAACTGACTTTTAATTCACAGTCCCCACTCCTACTCCCATCCAGTGACTGTTCTCTGCTGCATTTCAGTCTTACTATGTGCATCCACCTGTCAGTATTTTCCAAGACTTAAGAGGATCTCCATGCAAATTCCCAGAGTTTCAGATCAGTGAAGTTTCTTGTCCCTACTGACCTGGATCAGTAGAACCAGACTCGAATCTCTGCTTTCCCCAATCAGCAAATCTGCTGTCTTCTTTAATTGCTCAGTGCTATGAGTGTATGTGGAGCTTGTCTCACGTGTTTCATTCTCCTCACTGACTCCTGTCCATGTCTGAAAAAAGGTACTTCATATATTTGGGTAGGAGCGAGAGTGTGTCCATTATCAGTTATTTTGTCATGGCTGAAACCAAAAGTCTCACAGAATTTTGAGAATGAAATAATAAAATGCTTAGTAAGTCTCTAGTAAAGAGTAGGGGGTTAATAAATAGCAACTAATTTTATTTTAAGATTTTATTGCACATTTAACACTCTCCTGTGTCATTCTTAATTCTGTCACCAGTACTTAACACCAACCCTGTCAACCAGCATTGTTTTATTTCTAGCAATTTGAACTGAGAAATTGTTTGATGAAATACCTCCACAGGTATCAAGACAGAGTTCAGGAAGCCTGCGTGTTCTTCTGCTGTTGGAACTCATTCTGAACCCCTTCTGGTGTTAAATCCATACCAAGTACTTCATCATCCTAGGGATTTTCTTTCCTTTGCTCATTTCCCCATTTTAAGTGTATTAAATAATATATAGATTCCTCCTCAGTGTCAAGTCCTTTGTCAGAGTTGAGATAAAGTAGGATGTAAATTGTGATCCTGTGATCTCAATACCTGTACAAAAGATGGTGTAAATAAGTACACATGACTTTCATGTAAAATCAACTTTTTGAAAGACTTCAGGAATTCCAGAAGTGGGGAATAAAGCATAGATTTAGAAGTGTGAAAGGATGGGTGAGGGGTGGGAGGTGAGTCTGGAAGCATCATTGCATTCGATTATATAGGTCATGAATTTCACACTAACATTACGACTCAGAAGTTTGAACTCTTAGGAGGATGTCAATTGGGAAAGACTCTGAGGAATTTCTTGCAGCCAAGTGATTGATTTTGATGTCCTTCTATGTATGCATTTTATTTTGCTTAATATAATGTACTGTTTATTTGTTTAATATAATAATTTTGTTACTTTATTTGCTTACATTGCTAAGTGCATCTTAGGATATTGAAGGCGCAGCTCATCTGTGTGCATCTCACACCACACCCACCGCCAGAGAGCATTTCCGTGCCCTTTACCTTGTACCTGCTTCTTTCTCTCTCCTCTCCCACCTTCCTGACAGCCATTGTCTTGTGTCCTGTGACTTCAGGGCTTTTGTCTGCTCATTTGCCTTGTTTCATTATATTCCACATATGGGTGAAACCATTCTGTACTTCTCTTTTTCTTTCTGCAGCTATTTGTTTTTACTTGGAGATCCTACCCTGTAAGTGTGAAAGGGTGAGTGGGAAATCTGGAACTCAAAAAAGAGAAAGAAGGAACTTTAGGAGGTATGCTTGTCTACTGAAGAGTCCACTTGAATCTGGTGCAGACATCCCCATGTCTGATTTCCCAACTGGGTGCCCTTGGCTCACAATTTCTTTCCCGAGTGCCTATCTCAAAAGAGGACTACAAAATGCAATGGGGTCATTTTGGTGTTTAGAATCAGTAGAAGTCACCACCTTATTTCAAATTGGTCCTGCATCTATGATCCTATTAGCCCTCAGAATGTGCAGATCAAGAGGAAACTCCCCTCTCATTTCCTAAGATCTTAGTCCTGAAAAATATTCTTTGAGAACCAAGCCTTGGTTTGCTATTCAGCATTAGAACTTCAAATCTACTACTTGCTTCTTGTTTGGCTCTTACCTGAGAGAGTTCTTGGGTCCCTTTCCTCATGCCAATTTTGTCCTTCTCCCTCTCATGCCGTTCTCTGTAGAACACTTCCTTCCAGAGCTTTTAGCAAAGCTGTCTAGCCGCGGCAGACAACCTCAGACAATAAGGTTTTCACTTCTTTCTAAGCCTTTGTTCCTTTATCCCAGATCTTGCAGTAGAGCCAGCTGACCTCCTTCAGCGAGGCAAGAGAGTACTTGGGCTAAAATCACAGGTGTCAGAGTATAGCCTGGATTTGAAACTTGACTCTGAAGTGTTTGTAAACGAATAATTTTTTTTCCCAGCATGTTCCACATCTCTTAACCTCTGTTTCTGCAGCTGAAGAGTAGGGAAGGATGTTTCATGGGGACTAAATGAGACATGGAATACAAAAGAGATTAAGTCAAGGCTGTTCTTAAAAAAACTCTTCTGCCTCTTCAGCATGAAAATAACAACTTTAGTTGCATCTTTTGCATTGCCAACTTTTAAAGATTTTAAATCAATGTTTAGAATATCCAGATATGGTATCCATATTGTCCCAATGAATGGCTTATTACCGAACTTTCCTCATTTATATTTCTTAAGACTTCACTCCCTCCGCCTAGGCATTTTTTTCTCCAATTAGTAGAGGTCAAAAGGAACTGTAAAAACAACAGAATCTTTTTCCAGGATTTCTCAATGACATCTGATTAGACTCAAGGCTTTAGGAAGTGTTATTGATGGGACATCAATATGTCCTATCACTGCATCAAAGGGACGATGGTTGATGGGAACCCCCTGGGAGCTTTCTGTCTCTTTCCATGAAGTGGTTCCCTAAATCCATTATCCTCAAGATGAATTGTCAACATTTCCAAAGCCATCTTCCATTTGGGAATGCATTCCTTGGAGATTGTGTGTGCGCGCACGTGTGTGTGTGTGTGTGTGTGTGTGTGTGTGTGTGTGTGTGTGTACCAGCCCCTGGCACGTTAGGTAGATAATCTCTCTGACTCTTCACTGCTAACCTATGAGGTTTTTCTTGGCTCCACTTTACAGAGGAGGAAACTGATAATGTCAGTTATTTGCCTCCCAATCAATGACTAGTAGGTGAGTAGAGTCAGATTCAAGCTCAGGTCTGTTTACTTCTGTCAGCCTCCAGCCTCCTTGCAAAGACCTTAAACTTCTAGTCTCCATTGTACTGGAAACTTGTGTACCATACTCTCACATTTGTATTCTTTTACAGCAGTTCGTTTTGCTAACCTCTCTGCCTTCCCCACCCCCAGCATTCATTCTTTTAGAAAACATTCAATGCATGCAACCTTTGAAAGAAAAGCAAACCTGAAAGCTTCAGTGAAATGAAAATGCTAAGGCTTCTTCAAACTTAAGTAGCATTAGGAGCAATCACATTTGTGCAAAAGGCTACTTGATATTTCTGATTCCCCCACACCCCCAGGCAGTGAACTGGAAGGAAGGCTGTAAACCATTTCAGAACACCAAGCTCTAGACAGCAATGACCTGAGCACTACTTTTTTTTCACCTTCTCTTGTCTGTGTAATAGGCTGACATCTTTCTTTTGGCACCAGTATCTGTTTACTCAAATAAATTAATATTTTTTTTTAATCTCCAGCTAAGTTTTGGGGGACCAGGATTATGTGGCAATTCCGATGTAGATCTACATGCTCCATCCATTGGAAAAAAAGACATTAATAAAATGTAACCATAAATCTATGCATTTCATGACAGCTTGTATTTTTTTTTCCCCTGTCTTTCTTTTTCTTTTCTGGTAATAGCTATTGACCTAAACTCCATATTGTTTTCAAAAACACATGCAAGTACATGAAAGGATGATGAAAAATGAGGTGAGGTGAGATGCATTTAAAGTGTTTGAAGATGTAAATAAGATCGTTTGCAAAGTGCAAAGATAAAAAGCTTGCAAAGGCAAGTGTTGTAAAGCTGAAAGTTGGGAGAAAATATTCTGCCCAGTTACCATCTTAGGAATATTTTCTTGCAGTTTTTTTATTGTTGCATTACAGATCACCCCCAAATTTAGGCACTTAAAAGAGCCCTTTATTCTTCCTGACGGTTCGGCAGTCAGGGCTGGGCTCAGCAGGGCAGTTCTTCTGCTCCGTGGTGCCAGTGGGGCTGAAATGTCCAAGTCAGGCATGAGAACTTGCATGACCATTGTTCTGACTGGAATGGTCAGGACAGCAGGGACCTATGTGGGTCTGGGACTACCTGACACCTGGTCTTTCTCATGAGTTCCTTGGACTTTCTCACAACATGCTGAGCTTGGAGAGTGAGACCAGCTTCGAAGAGGCAGAAGCTGCCAGTGCCTGGATGAGGCCTGGCCTCAGAAGTCTCAGGACTTCATTTTCTCCATAGTCTATTGGTCAAGCCAAGTCACAAGGCCATCTCAAGTTTAAGGAGAGGAAAACAGACGCTGAGCACCAAGCACTTAGTGGTGGAGAGGGATTTATGGTGATGTTGCTGCTCTCACACACAACAGCCAGCAAGCTGCTTAACAACAACTCTTCCAAATCAAATTCCTGGCTAATGAAATGTTCTTCAGTAATCAAAAAAGTGCAAAAGTGTCGATGCCTCTTCCAAATGTCACCATGATAGAAAAAAGACACAGAACTGTGTGTACTATTGGATTCATTTTAATGCATTAATGCATCCCGCCCAGCCCTCAGGCTCTAGCTGGTCAACTCCTGGAGGGGCAGCACCCTGGCCCCCACCAGCACAAGAGTGTGACTGTTCAGGCCCTGTTTGCACCAAAACTAAAGTGAAAGGTTGTTGACCTTTGAACAACAGGGGTTTAAATAGCAGGGAGTCACTTATACATAATTCTTTTTCCATCCAAGGGTTCAGTGTTCACAGCTTCAACCAGTCATGGATGTGGGTTGGTGAAATCAGGGATGTGGGGCCCCACCGATAAGGAGGGTCAACTCTAGGTGACTTGAGCACCTGTGGATATTAGTCTGGGGGGGAGTTTCCTGAAACCAATCCATGCCCCTCCCTCAGATAATAAGGGTGTCTGTAGTTAAGTTTTGGGGAGTCCAAAGTTATACTTGGGTTTCCAATTATATACACAAGGAGGGAGAGGGGGTCGACAGCCCTAATCTCCATTGTTTAAGGATCAACTGAATATTATTAATTGATTCATCTACAGGTGGCAGAACTATTGAGAAAGGCAGGACAATAATTACCATGAATGTCAGATTAGTGGTTAGTTCTAGGTAGGGCGCCAGTGGTGGTGATGACAAAATGACATTGGGGGCTTCTGGGTGCTGGTGAATCTTTCCCCCAGAACTGGGGGTTGGTCACATTCACATTTAATTGTCAGCTGGATTGTATGTAAAGCTTTTCTCTTTGTATGCTGTATTTCTAAACTTCAAAAAAAATGTGAAAGGTTGCATTTTGGTTAAATTTAAGTTTGTTGTATGTATACTAGATGTGCTCAGTCTCTGCCTCTGCTGAGTGTGTCAGGTGATGACACGGAGGACGTGAGTGGACGGTCTCGCTGCTGGAAACCTCAGGGGCAGGCAGGTGGCGGTGGCGATGCTTTAGTGCGTTATTTAGTACATCGCCATAGACACCACAGAGAAATCTGAAGAAGTCTATTTGCGCATACATGCGAGAGCATTAAGGTAAATCAGTAATGAGAGATGTGAGGTCCATTTTCCAGAGAAAGTTGCTAGATGAATGAACTCGAAGGTCACACAACACCCTGGAAAGGAGATGAGTGTAAGCCCAGGGTCACCGAAATGGGGGCTCAGAAAGGTGGGTGTCTGCATCAGACACACGTGGATTCTTTAGTAGACACTTAGGCTTCTTGAACTTTCCTCTTTCCTTCTCTGGGTGCCAGATTTCTTCTTGCCCTTTCACGCTTTTGGGGGTGGAAGTGTAAGGTAAACATACATGCATATGAGGACATCAAAATCCATTACACAGAGTAGGTATGATGTTCATTTCGCCGGGAAAGATCCTGGGTAAGTGCACCTTCAAGGTCACACTTGAACCCAGCCTGTCTGACCCTGAACTTCTATTTTTAAAAAGGCCCTTGGCAGTGGGTCTTAGCATTAATACATCCCACCCAGCCCCCAGGCTCTAGCTGGTCAGCTCCGGGAGGGGCAGCACCCTGTCCCCACCAGCACAAGAGTGTGATTGTTCAGGCCCTGTTTGCACCGGGGAGGCCTTGTTGCAACCACTGGAGGGACTTGGCGACGTGTCAGGCCCTGATGGAAGACTCCTCTTGGCTGCTGGCTGTTGACAGGCTGAGTGGCTGTCTGGGCCATGCCAGGATGTAATGAAGCCGCCGGGCACCCAGGATCTGCCGACGAAGGGAGTGCAAGGCCAGTGGAAAGAGCTGGCCTCCAAATTCCAAGAATCACATGGTGTTTATTCTGAGGCCAGCTGCCCAGCACCCCCTACCTTGGAGACGGCCACTGCGGGGAGAGCCAAGTTCAGAGAGAACTCAGATTAAATAATAGTGGACTAAAGAGCCTGTCTCTGTTTTGGTTTTTATAGATTACGCCATTTCAAAGGGCAAGAGCAAAGTCTCCGCGGCTCCTTGTTAGGGTCTGCTGAGCCTGAGTTTAGTTTGTCTGGAGTGGAGAAAACGCTCCTGGTGAAACACAGCAGAGCAATATGCGCTGCTCCTTTTGCGGCATTGCCTGGCCTTATGGTGCCACTCACTTTTGTGGCCACTAGAAAAACACAGGCTGAACTCTGTGCTGTGGTTGGTGGCTTCGCGGAGGTGGGGAGCGGAGAGGACAGGGACACGGTGAAAACTGCCACAGCCATGAGTGCGTTCTGGCCTCCCCACTCTGCTGCAAGGGCTGCTGGTCACATATCCTCGGATTCACTTTAAAGAGGAAACAAAGACTTCAAGAGGCCTTTTCTGAAACTCATGTTCACAAAGTACAGAATTTTCTCTTCATAGTCAAAACAGAGGAAGAGAATTTGAGGAATGATGCTTTCACTGCAAAACTGAGATAAGAACCAAGGTTCCCATAACCTAAAATCTTTTCCCTACCCAAGGGAAACCCTCAGGACACAAGATGACGACTACTAGGGGGCTTTAGGGGGAGGAACACGAAGAAGAGAAAAGTTGGGGGCAAAAGACACTAGAATTTAAGTGGAGGGTGTGATGTGAAATACAGATTGAGATACAATGTCCATATTCAAAAACGAATGCAGCATTGTGAGCAAAATATTTAATAAATGCCAAAAATTAAAAAGGTAGTAAAAGCACCTGCATTTTAGCTCAATAAGAAAAAACATATAAGATATATATGTACATATACCTATAAATGTATGAATAGATGTGCATATATTTCTTATATCAACTCAGTCCGTGTAAGGACTAAATCAGCTTAGCTATAACTGCATTCGGAGGCTGAGGCCATGTTTTTAGAATCTGTCCTTGTCCCTCTCTCAGCTTTAGTTGTTCTCAGTTGACTTCAATCTGAATCAGACTTTCTTCACTCCGAGTCAAAGACGGGCTACCTAGGAGCTCCAGGCTTGTGTCTGCCCAGGGTGTTCATCGCAGCTGAACCGAGAAATCCACTTTCCCCTTTATTCCAACACATTTCCTAGGCCCGACTCTCATTGGGCTGATTTGAGTCACGTGTGTTCCTGAGCCAATCGTGAGCCAGAAGGAAGGACTGCTTTGATTGGCTAGCACTAGGTCATGTGTTCACTCTGAGACGCCACCCACGTTTACCTGTGGGCAGAAACTCACCCAGGACTGAGCTCCGAGGAAGCCGCCGAGGGAGATGGGCCCTGCTGGGAAAAAGTGATAGCCGTTCAGGACACGGATGTTTAATTAGCCTTGTCTCGGGAGTCTATCATTGTACAACACTTTCTGGATTTCTCGTTTGGGTCAGCAGACTTGGTGGGGGATTTTAGGAATTAGGCAATTGTAGCTGTTTTGAAATTGATTAGCTCATAGTCCTCATTTTGCAGCTGAGAAGTGAAGTGAGCCGCTGCAGGCACACATCTGCTGAGAGGCGCAGGCTTGGTCCCGATGCCCAGCCTGTCCTCTGGCACTGACGTCGGCCTTCCCAGGACGGCTTTGACTGACCCCGCATCTGGCGGGTTCAAGACTTCTCACCGTTTCCCAAGACTTCTGGCGTCCGCTTGACCAAAGGGGATATTCCAGACACTGCAAGGAGATGATATCAGAAATCCAAATGCAAAACAGGCCTTCCCACTTCCCTTGAGCTGATGTGCGTGTACAGTACAAATCATTTTTTCACGTTTATAGACAGTTCATTGTTTCCGCCTAATCTTCAAAAAATGCATATATGCATAAGGAAAGGGACAGGCGTCGTACTGATGCAGTTGCTCTTTGGAATGTAAAAGAAAGAGAGTCATTCCAGTATGTTATCAAGTGATATCTTAACCTGCTTTCTAAAGATCTTTTTAAAAAAAGGCACTACTCTGCTTTTAATAGATGTTTGCAGACCTCTGTCTGTGAGAGTGGTCAGTTGCTTAGAATAGGGGTCAGTAAAGTGTGTTCCATGGGCCAAATGCAGCCTACCATCTTTTTTTTTTTTTAATTTTTCGGTAACGTTTTATTAGGGTAGCACACCCCTCTGCAAATGTTGTCTACACATCCTTTGCACAGCAAAGAGTGGAACAGTTTTAGCAGAGACTGTATGTCCTGTAGAACGTAAGGAATTTACTCTCTGTCCCCTTGCAGAACAATCTGCTGACCCCAGGCTTAGAATGCTAGGTTTTCAGACATGAAAGTGATCTTAAGTGTTCATTTCATCTAGAAGTCTCAAAGGAGGAGGTCCTTGGGCAGTCTAACACTTCCGTGGGTGGACGAAATTGACAGCCATCTCATCCGCGCGTGTTTAATGAGTGTTTTCTTGGGACCCTATCATTGTACGGCATTTTTATGGGCCTTTATAGGCTGGCGTATTCTTTAATTCTCTTTTAATGGAACCAATTTCTAAATACAGGAAGGTGTTTTAAACTTCAGATTTCTGGTTTCTTTTAGATGATGCAAAGATCTGGGGACATGAAATCTTACATATTTAGAAAGCAGTGACAAGAGTTCGGAATGGGGTCCCTCTTTTTTGACCAGGAATAGTATATTTTCCAAATTCTCTCTCTCTCTTGCTCTGGCTCTCTCTCTCCCACCCCCACCCCCACCTCCTGCCTTTTCATCATCGATGCTAAGTCTCAGGTGTCGTGGATCATTGTAATCTCAAAGTCCAAAGAAATGCATCCATGGTGATATCCCTATACACAAAGATAAAGTCAAACTGCCTCAAACTGTCTCATCTTATATGATAAATGGCAGCGGGTACGTCCCCACACCTCAACAAAATGGTTATTTTTCTGAGTCTGATGGGCAGCATTGTGACCCTTTTCACTTACTACATGTGAGAATTTAAGTTGGTGACCCAGAAATCCCACATTCTCTTGGTGGAGGTGGCGGAAACTGAGTCTCGAGAGGCAGTGAGTCTTGTTCAAGCTCCTGCAATAGTAAGGTAGTGACAGACACGATGGGAACCGGTGACAAACTCTTGGCTCCACGGAACTTCATCACTTAGCTCTCTTGACTTCCACCTGGGGATTCTCAATGATACCAGAATTAATGCCACTTCTTTGTAACTTCTTTGTAAATGTTTTCTAGCTTCTCTTGACTGTATTGAAATGAAAACACAGATAATAAAACCTAAATGCATAGTCAATAGAAAACATAACTGACCTACACACATAATTTAGTTCTACCTACAGCTACACACGCACATAATCCATAACTGCAGGAATTGAGCCGAGAGGAGGCATGACGGGTAATTCCCGTGTCGCACCTGTTTGTAGGACTGCTGCGACCGCGACAGGGACGGAGGCCAGCTTCACTGTGCTGGAGCTCAGCTCTTTTTAAGGGCATCGTTGTGAGTGACACATTTTTCTCTCTTGTCGTGATCACAGTCAAGTTGACTATTCCCTTATATTGAATGGCAGTGGCCTGAATGGAAAATCCAGGATACATGGAAATTGAGGAACACACGCACACACGTGTATTTATATATGTATATCAGGGTTAGCTTCTGGGGTCAGATAATTATTAACAGATTTTCATCTACAGGAATGTTTAGTGGCATGTTCAAAAGTCCTGTGTGGGAAATGGCAATCTTTCATAGGGTGAGATTATCCTGTTTATTAAAAGACATCTTACATCCCTGGCCCTTGCCCTCTCACTGCGAGCACTGCCCCTCTCCAAACTGAGATAGTGCAAGACCACCCCTGCAAATATCTGACACTCCCCTTAGGGGTGATACTCCGGCCATTGAGAAACACTGGTTTGAACCTTTATCGCGGCATTCAGGACTGTTTGGTTGAATCTGAGCAGCTGGAGAGATACCCCAAAGGACCATGGGATATTTGAACCAGTGGAAGCTCTGCCTAATGGCCCCCATGCCTGGGGATTTGCCCAGTTTGCTTAATAGGCAGCATCCTGCAGTGACCACTTGGGAGAGGATTTGGAGGAAATTCTACGAGGACCTGGGAATAATATTTCAAATGCCCACATATGCACTCTCAAACAAAAGCAAATCTCTTCACGGAAACCAGGAAAAGTGGCCATGGGAGGGCCATCCCTAAGAGTCTTCAGGGTGGAAAGAAAAAATGATCCCGCAGGGATCCAGCACCCAAGAAACAGGTAAACTAGCTCTAACCAGGCCTGACCAGAGCAATAACAAGGGGGGAAGAAAGCCAGGCCTGTGACCATTGTTATGCAAATAGATGCATTAAAAAAGCAGCGCAACAAAACAAAGAAATCTCAGCGCCAGAGTGCTCCCTGGAACAGTGGCTTAAGAGTCCTGAGGATGTTGTCACCACATGTGCAAGGAATTAAAATTAGGCTTCAGCTCATCTGAAGAGCCTCTATGACATTGCCATATGGTGGAGAAAAGCTGCTTTTGGCTTTAGCGAACATCTTAAACTATTTTTCCAATGATTTAGGTTCAGCAAGACCCAAAATGCATTTTTTTCCTCCAAGTACCTTTTCCCCCTCATTTTAAGCCCTCGGGCATTTTGAAGGGAATTTCAGCCACATGTTTCTGATTCATTTACACTTAACTCATCAGCATGTTGTTTTGCAAGACTCATCTGATGTCCGAAAAGACTTTTTAAAATACATGTTAAGTGTATGTATACACAGACATTTATACTTACACTCACACACACACACATGCACACACCCATTTAACAAAGTTTTCTACTGAGGAAGCAGACCGCCATGAAGCTGAGACTGAGCCATCTCCGGACACCAAAGAAACCAAATCAGATGGCAAAAGCCGCATCCTTCAAGCTCTCGACTTGGCAAAAGAAAGTTTTCCCTTCACAGCCAAAGGCAGACACAGCAAAGCTTTGTTTTCCAGAGTAACCCAGTCCCATCCGGAGGAGGAGTCCGGAGAACAGCAGGGCCGTGCCATGAGCGACTCTTGGAGCCCAGGAAGCCAGAAGCCAGCAGAGTGTGGACAGTGTCACTTTGCAAATAGGTGTTAACAAAGGCTGTAGAACTATGCTTTTGTGGAAATTTATTGTTTCTTGCTGGTAGCTTGCTTGAAATATTGCTCGCCCTCTCCCAGGCTCTCTCTGAACAAATAGATAAAAAGTAGGTAGGTAGGTAGGTAGGTAGATATGTGTGTGCATATGCTTGTGCTTATATTTGTATGTATGCATACTTGCTTCTGTATCTGTAGATTCCTATGTTTTGAAAGTCAAATTTCGTAGAGAAATGGCTTCAGGGAAACCCATGTGGACACGATTGTTGCTTCTGTGTTAATAATGTGTGAATCATTTACTTTTTTCAAAGGTTTAGCAGATCTGGAGCCTTTGGGAAACCATTTCTCTCTTTTGTACCCATGGCAAACATCACTAATCAATGCCTGAGCTCTTTCATGCTGCGTCTGGACTAAGCTTCCAGTGACTTTTAAAGATAATGCTACAGGAAGCCTTCACTAAACAGTCAAGAGTTTATGAAAAGATCTGACCTCTTTGTCCTGTCCCCTTAGCAATCATGAGAAGGAATAAGTTGTCTCTATTTTGTGCTGAGAAAATCAAGATTTAGCCTGACTTAAGTCCGACAGTTGGGAAATGTTAGATGCGAGATTTGAACTCGGTCCTGAAGGATCTGCTACATTCACTGAGGTGTTTGCACGTTTTCTTATCGTCATCATTATCACTAGTATTGTCCTCATCTAGCAGAAAAATCCTCCAACAAATGCTTGCAGGGAAGATCAACAGAGAAAATAGATAAAATTAGTATTTTTCATAACTTAAGTTTGATAGATTCAAAAGGTTAATATATACCAAACATAAAAGCAGACCCTAGGAAAATAAGGCTGGTGTAATGAGGACAGAAGTGTGACATCAGGTATTCTCTAGAACATTTAGCATCTTGTGCAGCTTTATTCAACTTCTCGCTGTGTATTCTTAGTTGTCACAACGTGAAGGCATATGCATTAACAGTCAGTAAGTGCACATGGTAACATCTTAAAAGGAGGATACTTTAGAATCTCAGGACGTCCTTTGGTAGGCTTATCTAGATACTTAAAAGGACAATATGAAATTTATGCTTTAGAGTCACATCTATAAATATCTAATAAATATTTCTAAACATACAAGTAAGAAGTACTTCTCTCCGTTCTCAGAATAATAACCACCTTTAACAAAATGTCATACCAACATACTATGGTCCACATTCAATTTTTATTGTAATCCTGTGTCATTAGGCTAAGTGCTAGCCACAGAGACATGTCTACACCTGATACATAAAAGACTCAAACCAAACCCACCAGCCAAACAGAGCACAGGTGTATTAATGCCACGACTCACGCGTCACGATGCAGTGAGAAAAACGGCAGAAAATGTGACCAGCAGCAGCCTAAGCAATACAGGTGTTTACTCAGCTCACATCTTGCTATTACACACAGAAAAAGAGAGACATCATGCTTGTTCTCAAACATCAAGGTTCATCTCTGAGTGAGTTTATGTGTGCCGTGCATGCCTGAAATATAACACGAGCGTGCGGATGATTTGATTTGACAAGAAGACCAGCAGGTGCACAGATTGAGAGACAAAGGAAGAGAGCGTGATCACAACCTCCAAGGTGCCCCAGTTTTGCACTTCTAGTTTAAATCTTCCTCTCTTCTCGGGTCTCTCCTCACACCTGATTCAGAGCTTTACCCTCTGGATCCAAGCAAATACAGAGAAAATTCAACGGCACCTTCTTAGCTATGAGCCTTTGCCTGGGTGGGTCTATCTGTCTGCCGCCCTCTTACAGAAGCTGCAGTCCTCCCTGTTGATTTAAAAGCCCGTTCAAATGCCTCATCCCAGGAAGCTTTCCCCAATCTTTCACACCAGAATTAATCACTTGTTGAATCTCCCCTTAGTAACAACGTCATAGCTCCTACTATTAGTCTTATTCATCACTGCCTTAGGAAATTTGATGATGTGTCAAATCCGGTGCTGAGCACTTTACAAACGTTTTCTCACTTAATCCCCACAACAATCTACTGAAATTGTCATCATTGTCTCTTCTTCGCTCTCTTCTCCTTCTTTCTCTTCTTTCCCCCCTACTCTGCCTCTTTCTTTGTCTTCGTCCCCATATTGTCATTTTGTAAGAAGGGAAACTGACATAACTTATGGAAGCTTGCACATTAAGGAAGGGAATGAACCAGGCTTTGAGCTCTAGCCTGTCGACCTGAACACCCAACTGTCAGTGTCTCTCAGTCACTCCACTCTGCAGCTTGTCCGCACTCCCTCTGTGCACCATGCTTTACAGCGGATGGAATGTCTGCCACACCCCTGCCAACCCATCAGATATTTATGCACAGTGATTTTGTTTCTTTCATCTCTAAATCTCAGTTTGCGGCTTTGTGCTTTGGACACAGCAACCTTGCTAAATATTAACATTTATTTTGAAGACGACTATTGAATGAGAAGCCATTCACATGGTTGAAAAATCACAACACGAAAAGGAGAGTGGATTGCAAAGTCTCTCCCTCCAGTCACCCAGTTCCCCTCACTTCTGAGGTAATCAATTATATTGGTTTCTTATTAATCCTTCTAGGAACACTTGATGCACATCTGCAAGAAGATGTAAATACACTCTCTTTTCTCCTTTTAAATTATAAATGGCAGTGCACTATAAATACTATTCTTTGCTTTTAGGTTAGCAAATTGGTGTTATTATTAGCTATTAATTCATGTATTGAAAACTTGTCTAAAAACAACTGGTGCCTTTCCTGCTACACGCAGCATAAAAATGTGTGGATGTTTGACTCAAGTTGGAAGTAAAAGAACAATCCTTTCCTCCCTGCATCTCTCTGTGCTCATTCTTCTCCCTCCCAGTTAGACAGCAGCAGTCCCTGTGGGCTGAGCCTGGGATCCAGATTCCCAGTGCCTTCACCGCAGCAGGTCTGCTCGACCCCTGAGGGGGCGAGGGAGGCCCAGGATCCCACCTTCCGAACATTGCCCCAAAGCTCTAACCCATAATATTTGCAGGCTTTAGCAAGTAGGTCTAGGTGGGAGACTATGATTCAGGAATTTGAAATTGCATAGAGACTATTGCATAGAGACCAATGGCTTCCAGGCCTCCATATGGAATTTTCGCATTCACTTTTTAAATCTTCTGTAAAATTCCCCTGCTTTTATCTTTGATCAAAAACCTTGTTTCTGCCTTCTTTTCTGCTTGTGTGGAAGCTAGAGCGTCTCTGAGCCAATGGGCACCTCTGTCAGCTGGTCCCATTCACAGCACTTGGGTTGGGGGCAGGGGCATGCAATGTGCCATCACTTTCTGGCAGCTTCTGATAGAGGATCTCCTTGCCATGGTTATTTCCCACAGCCGTTTGAATGTAGTGGGGTTAAAAGGAAGGCTGAGTTGGGGGCAGCTGATGTCTGCAGGTCCCCAACAGCAGGCTGCTGTTGCTACCGAACGGTGTAGTCCTGGGCATGCCTTCCTGCGGGGCTTCCCTCACTCTTCCAAACTTCTTCTATTTCTCCTCCAGTTTTCATAGCTCGTGCCCTAGTCTACCACCCAAGATGCCTGGCGTGGTACTTGCCGTCTCTGACTCAGAGTTCATTTCTTCACACCCTTTCTGCCTGCCCCCACTAAAAACTGATTTTACCATCAGCCGCCTACTCGAGGTTACATTTTCCGGTGCAATTTCCTTCAAATAATCCCTCTCTCCCCCAAGCAATCCTCACGACTGGAGTTTACACCTCTTCCTTTCCCACTCTACCCCACTGGGTCCCTCTCCGCCTAATTCCCCATTTCCCCTCCTGACGGTGACCCTACTTTTCCAATGAGCATTTCCAATTTGTAATTGTTTGGGAGATCTGATGTCTAAGCTAACAGCTTCTGTTGAGTACATTTTAGGGCCCCAGACGTTTTTATATGAATTCAGATTGCTGGAACACCCAGCCACGAAGGGTTTTATGTACTGTTGGCACGGCTTTTGTTGCCAGCTAACCTTCAAGACGTTTATAGGTTTGGTAGAGTTACATGGCATGTCTTGGAAAGCTTTCTCTGAGTTATGTAATCATTGGAAGAAAAAAGGGTGGTGTGGGGTGTGTGGGGGTGTTTCCTGCTGCTTTGCTTTTCTTCTTGAAGAAAAAAAAACTTAATACAAAGGAATGTGTGAAAGGCACAAATGTAAAAAGCTCCAGGGCCTTTGGATGATGTCTAAGGAGTAAAAGGCCAAGATGTGTTCAGTGCAATTGTCGCCTTTCAAGCGCTAACAAGATGGAACAAGTCTCCCAAGCTCCCTGGGGATTCTGGCAGAGCCCTCAGTTGGATCATTCCTTCTCCAGCCTGTCTTCAGAACATGCATCCTCATTGGTATTAATGAATTAATTGTGTAATGATCTGTTTGTTAACTTTCCTCCAAAAGTAAAATGTCCATAAGGGTAAGATGCTTATCTTCATGTAGAGTGACTCTCTCACAGTCTAGGAGACAGTGTGCATGCAGCGGGAGCTCAGCAGATGATCTGGTAATGACCAGAGTATAAATGTGGATATATAATTGCATCCCTGGTATCTACTGTGCTGGGCACACAAATAGCAATAGCTCTTGGTGAAATAAAGGAATGGCTGAAGGCTTGCTTCAGGCTAAATGCTTATTGTCTACTGAGGGATTTTGATGTATTGTGAGCCTTGTGAATGCCCCGGTATGGAGATCCTGAAGTCTGTTCTTTGACTTTGTCAGGTTGTTTCGTGTCTGCTCCTCTGTGCATGGTCTCTAGAGAGTCAGCCAGAGATCGGGGCAGAATTGACATAGACAATTTGGGGTACTCCTCCTCTGGGTATTTTCTTTCTGGGACTGATGAAGATTGATGAGTGCTCTCTTCTAGAAGCTCATAGAATAGGAAACTCACCCAGCAGGATTTCTTTCTTCCCAGTGCCAACTCTCTTCCAGAATCGGTCTGCTTTTATTCTTTTGCCATTGCCTTCAGGTAGTTGGGTTTTGATATATTTTGTCCAGAGTGAACTGTTATCTCCCAGAGGATAAAAAGATCAATTAATTCTATTCCTTTATCTATCATCTTTCTATGTATCCAAATCACCCATCCATCCATCGACCCATCCTTCAGTCTGTCTGTCTATCAGTTCTCTACCAGACTTGTAGTGTAGACAACCAAGGCGCACTGTAATGCCTACCCTGGTGAGATCTGAGGTTCCTTACTTGGCAATAATGCAAATATCCTGCATTTCTAACAGTGACACTGAGAACCAGATTCAAGAGACTCTACTCACTATAAAATTGTATACCATCACTTCCACCCTCACTAAATGAAGGATCTTATTTGAACCAGCTTTTTTTATGTTGAGAGTGACTGGTGGAGACTAGGCCCAATATTTAGCTCCAAGGGAGGCTTGATAAATGAGTCTAGCCTTCTCATTGGAAAGGAGGGGCTCATAATGTGGGAACTTTTCTAAAACAACAGAAAGTTTTTCAAAAGATGCTAGGTGACCAAATCCACAAGAAAAAAATCAATCTAGCCTTTCACTTGTCTTACTTGTTTTCATGTGTCCACCCAAATACTCTTCCATTTTGGGGGGAAAGGAGCTCTGCCTTATCCATCATTTAATTCATTTTCAACATTTAATCCAGAACCTTGTAATAGTCAAAATGATAAAAATTTAAGAAGCGGTCGACTCTTCCACTAGCAAATCCATTCCTTCTACATCCTGTCTTGAATCCTCACCTTCCAAACTGCTGGATTTTTCAAGAAGCTTCTCCGACTCTTAATTTCCCTACCACCCCATCTCGAGAGAACATTTGTATCTTTCTTCTTTGCTGCCAAGGATTTATTTACATCATCATCCTAGTATTTAAATTCGCTATATGCAAAGTCTGATTTGTCTCCATTAGATTCTAATTTAATATCTTACTACTTATGAAAACTTACACTTGCACAATGAGTTACAGCTGCAGAGACTATTCACAAGTTCAGGTTAACCTAAACATTTCTGAGTCTTAACAGAATACCTCTTTATTTTCTATTCATTTAAGGAACACCCCTTCCCAGTTTTCCCCATGGCTGTCAGTTTTCACAGCTAATAAGCTCTGAGACCCAGAACTCCTTAAATCCCAGAGATTTTGACTATTCTGTTCATTCAGTGATGATGCAAATCAGGCAGCCCTCCTCCAGTGTGTAGGTACGCCTTCTGGAACACATGCCTTTTAAATGGTAGCAGGAGAAGAGGGGACTACAGCGCCACATGGAACATTTTTAGGTTTATAGGACTTCTGCTCACTTTCTACTGGATAAAATTTAGTCACATGACTCCAGTCTGGCTGCCAGGGAAGCTGGGAACTTCAGCTTCCTGGTTGTACAGGAAGTGTGTCATCTGTAAACGCACTTCATTATATTCTATCCCACCTCAACACACTCTGCTATCTCTTGTCGTGGTGTTTTCCTGCAGCATACAGTATGGTCTCGTCATTTAGTGGGTAAGAACTGCACTTTTTTTTTTTTTTTTAAAGGAAAGGTACAGGCAAGAAAGAAGAGGAATGGGGACTGCTGCTTAGGCAGACGGGTGTTCATGGAACTGGGCCTGTCCACACATGTCTGCATATGGGATGGAGTCCAGGCTGGGAAGAGAACAGGGCTTGGTTGTTAGTTGTGGGCAGGCTCACTCCATGGCGCCATATGCAGGCACAGAATGTTACAGAGTCTATGGATTCATCATTCAGACTTGGCCTCCCAAGTCATAATGAAAGCATATTTGCCTGGACTAGAGGTTAGAAAGCACATCACTTAACAGTTGAGTGGCTTGATGTGTAATTTTCAAAATGGTCTGCAGACCTCTATTTGTTCTCTTGCCCTGGGCCTGGCAAATGTTCAGTGTCAACCTCATACTTCCAAGCTGTCTGACTTTGGGAAAGTTATTTGACTCTTTCTGTGTCTTCATTTTGTTAACTTTCAAGTGGGCAAAACAGTAATACCCAGGGTTGTGGTAAGGATGAAATAAGCTACTATAAGCCAAATGCTGAAAACGATGCCTGAGTACATGGGAGAGACTCAGTATTTCACATGATAGTTGTGTTTGTTAGGACCACTTCCATTGTTACTGAACATGCCATTATTTTGTGGAAATGCAATTGTTCCCAGTCTTTGTTGACCTAAATCATAATTCAATGAGTACCTTTTAAACTGAATACTGGTATACGTCCATAATTATTTCTTTAGAAAAAAAGAAAGCATTTGCTCGACAGGAACTTATAGGGTCAAAGAGGCTGCACATTTTAAAGTCCTTTGATATGTTAATGAGTGGCTTCTAGAATTAAATTGGCTGAACATATTATTCATTAGTTATAATGCCCCAACCGTGGATGGTTTGAATACTGAAGTATCTAGGTCGTTAGCGACATTTCAAACTTAACTCTTGAGAGTAGGTAAATCCATGCAAGAAAAGCTGGATTAACCTGAACAAAAACTAATTATGAGCTGACGGCTAGCTCAGGAAACCCAAAAGCAGATAATGAAGCCAAATGCAAAGCCCCCAAGTTCTTTCGTGGGCTGCTGACTGGAGTCCATGTGGAGGCCTTGCTAGAAAGTGCTTCCTTTCCCTGGAAGGGCCCGTGGCTGCCAGAAGTTCTCCCACCTCCCCAAACCCCTGCTCCACCACCATTGCCATTTGCCTCATTTTCTTGTGTGCACAGGGCTTTCCTCCTGTGTGCTGAGGCATTCCGTGTTCACTGGGCTCCCCTCTCCCTGGAGAAATCAGCAGGTTCCTGTGACTTAGTGTCAGCCCCTGGCAGCTGGGGGCTCAGAGAGGTGGCCTTGGCAGGTGGCGCTTTGGGGCAGGTGTTATTTCCTTTTGGAAATGAGCTCTGGGAAGGTGACAGGAGCAAGTGGAGTTGAATTTGGGTTTAGTTACGCCAGAAACCCCAGAAGGACAATATATCTCATGGATTTCCTTCTGACTTTTAGAATGCCTCATTTCCACCTGTACCAAGTATGGGAAATCCGGAAAACAGAATATAGCAGCTATGCAGTTGGCCCAGATTCACTCTGTGCCCAAGAAACTGTTCTGCCTCTGTGGGCACCTGCCTGGGTCCCTTGACCTCTGCCTGCCATTGGGTTTCCTCCTTGGGAGGCACCAGGTGGAGGGAGGAGAGGGAGGCAGGGCTGTTTCTTCCTCTGGCTCCCTCCTTTCAGCCTTGCAGGGAAGATGAGTCTCTTGTCAGAGTTTCCCACAGCTGCAGCTCTCTCCAAATTCTCATGACTTTGAAGACGGAGGTAGGGCAGCTGGAATCTTCCAAAGGTTCCAGAGGGTTGTGCAACATCACGAGTTAATTTCTCTTAATTTTGTCCACAGGGCTATGAATAAACTCTGCCCTTTGCAGAGTACTGCCTCTTGCCAGGGCTCTGCTAGAAACAGAGGCTCCAGGGCTTTGCCTGAGTCTAGAAGGGGCTGCTACCCTGCTGCTTTTCACAGCATTATCAAGGGGCATTTGAATTTGGTGGTTAAGAATTTAGGCTGTGCTCTGTGCTTTACAGAATTATTTACAATAGCCAAGATGTGGAAAGAACCTAAGTGCCCAGTGATGGATGAGTGGGTGAAGATGTCACACACACACACACACACACACACACACACACACACACTGGAATACAATTCAGCTATTACAAAAAAGGATGAAATCTTGCCATTTGCAACAATATACTTGGAATTTAAGGGAATTTTGCTGAGTGAAGTAAGTCAGAGAGAGAAAGATAAATACAGTATAGTTTCACTCATTGGTAGACAAGAATGAAACAAAGCAAAGGAACCACCAAAACAGAACACAAACAAACTCTTAGACTCTGACAACAGAAGGTGGTTCCAAAGGGGGAAGAGCAGGGGTGTATGCGGTGGGTCCCCGGGGGTGGGCTGCATGTTGGGGTGTGGACCAGGATTTTGGTGGGAATTGTGGTGCAGTACACACAGATGCCAACATGTGAATCTGTCTAACTGAAACACAGGCGATGTTATAAGCCAATGCTACTTCAATTGAAAAAAAAAAATGAGGCTCTGGAATCAAGAGGTTGAACCCTGGTTGTCTGACTTCCTAGCTGTGTTCCTTGGGCATATATATGACTTCACTTCTCTGAACCTCAGTTTCCTCACCCCTAAAACGGGGTTAAGGACTGTGAGTTGCTTTGATGAATCATGGATCCGGTGCCTTTCAAGTTCCTGGCACATAAGGTCCACCAAGGAAAGATGGACTACAAGCCTGACCTGCCCCGTCTATCTGTTGCTGCAGAACCAGCTACCCTAAATCTCTGGGGCCTGTCAGGCTGCCAAGGTGCTCTTTGGGCAGAATTTGCTAGAGGTGACTCATCCCTGCTTTCCACATTATCTGGGGTCTCAGTTCAGGTAATGGGTTGGCGGGGGCGGCATGGGCTGGCTGGGCCTTGCAGTCTTATCATACATTCTCCAGGCTTCCAGGTGTGATTTCTCTCCAGGACAGACATCTCTGAGTGGTCAGACTTCTTGTGCAGCAGAGAGCTTCAAATCTAAGACGTCCCACAGTATCCCTTTGCCCACATTTTATGGGCCAAAGAGTAAGGGCAATATAGGTTCTGGTGCAGCGGATTTAGACCCCACTTCTCAACAGACCAAGAGAAAAGAATTTGTGCCTGTTACAGTTACTTCACTGAAGGGAGCAGTGTGGGTGGTTGAAGGCTGTAAACAAAAGCTGCTACAGATCACCAGTGCTACAGATCACCAGTGGGGGAGCCCTAATTATTCCATGCTAAATGACAGCAGACCTTAATGAATGAGAGATTTCAATTCTCTCCTCTCTCTCTCTCTCTCTCTCTCTCTCTCTCTCTCTCTCTCTCTCTCTCTCTCTCTCTCTCTCTCTCTCTCTCTCTCTCTCTCCCCTCTCTCTCCTCTCTCTCCCTCTGTCTCTGTCTCTCTCTGTCTGTGTATCTTGCAATACATTCTGGGAGTTAAAAGATCTCAGTTATAATCAGTAGTGTTGCATGAGTGACTTTAACTTTCTAGACTCAATTTCTCCATCCAGGTTAACAAGGGTCTGGACTCACTCCCTTGGAGGGTTTTGTGATTCTGAAAAGTTTCAGAGCTGACTGTTTCTAAACTTTGCAAGACAGAAGTGTCATTTACGATGGGGACGGGGATGAATAAGGAACTGAATAACACCTTCCCAAAGGGGAAATCCGTACCCAGAAATTCCCTTTTATTCATGCAGTTACAAATGTTTTTCGAGTACGTGTTTGTGCCAGGCATGGCATGAGAGGCTGGGGATACAGCAAAAGAAAGGGCATCGTGGAGCTAACCTTCAAGGAACTGAATGTTGAAATCAGACATTAAATTAATAATTTGAAACAGGATAGAGGAAGTAAGGTGCTTGAAGCATCAGATGGGGAGATCTCACTTAATCCAGGGTCAGAGCAAACTTCCAGGGAAAAGTGACATTTATGCTGAGAACTAAAGGATTCAAAATTGTGGGCAAAGAAAGGTCACTTACAGTGTCCAAGGTTGTCCCAGGAAGAGAAAGGAATCCCCATGAAGCCCAAAAGTTTGGCATAGCAAAGCTCTCCTTAAAGTCGAGGAAATGACTGCATAGCCTATATTTGACTTTCATATTTTCTTATTGAATGACTAACTGGATAAATCTATATTAAGTCTTCAATGAAAATGTAAGCATATTATGAAAGAGCCAATCACTGTATCAAAATTCTAGTACTCGATGTTGGGTATACTCTAGCTTTTCAGAAAATTCTATTTATCAAATACTTATTGTTATCTATGGATGCTGTGTGTGTGTATGTGTATGTGTGTGTGTGTGTAGGGAGGCACACACTAAAACTCACACTTATTAAGCATCTACTATGTCCCACGCACCATTGTAACTGATAGATAATGCAACTCATTTAATTCCAATAATAAGCATCTGCAAAATGTCCTCATTTCACAGGTGAGGAAAGCAGGACACAAAGAAGCCAAATAACTTCCCGAAGTTCACACAGTTATTCAATGGCGAAGATAGCATTTAAATTCTTGCAGTCTGCTCTTAGCTACTCCATCATGCTGGACAAACATGTCGGGAGAGAGAGATAAGTGAGATCTCATCCTTCAACTCAGAGCACATAACCTTGGGCAACATGAATATCACCATAATCAGGTGTTTTAACTTCAAGCTCAACTAATTCATCTGTACTGAGTCAGCCAATAAAGAGAAACATCGAAATTTTGAATGTGCATACATGCCAGATGGAAGGGAGAGCAAATGGTTGGTTTACATAAGTTCATTGGCTTCTCAAATTAGCCTGAGATAATAGGGTGATTATAAGTCCCATTGAAAATTGGTTCAGAGAGGCTCCGTGACTTGCCCAGGTTTGCCCAGCCAGAAGAGGCAAGGCCTAGCTACCCATCTGAGTGCCACGCTCTACTTCTCAACAATTCGGTGCTGAAGCCAATGTAGCTACAACCCTAGATGGGGACCCATCGGTGAATGGTGGCTCAGCATTTCATATATTGCTGAGGACTGATATTCACTGGAAATCTTTGACAGGGTCCAGACACAGCCTGGAGCCACAAAGGTGTCTGCCTCTGTCTCCCCAGCTCTCCTCAGACAGCCAGATGCCTCACACCCTCCCCTGGCTCCTGGAGGAAAGACTTTCACACTCAAGGGAGGTGGAGATGGTTCTTATCTTGATACTTCAAAGAAAGCCTTTCCCCTTGACATCCTGCCCTAAACAGAGCTGATGTGGAGACCTGGTGATGAAGGGTTTGCTTCATCCCTTTGATCCGGGCTAAGCTAGACAATTCCTGCCCTTCCAGGCCCGAGGAATGCTGCCCCCTCCCCCTGGCATACTTCTAGATGCCTATAATATTTACAGCTTCAAGTGGCTTCTTTACTTACTAGTTTTGTCCGAAGTAAATTGCCAAGAGGCAATGATCAGATTTCAGAGGTGAGAAGATCTCTGTGTCTGGTGATGGAGGCTGAGCTGACTTAATCAACTGAATGGTTCTGATGTTGCTAAATGCTTCTTCCTACTCATGCCCCAACTTTGGTACCCCTCTAACCCGGGCTTCCTAATTTGGGTGGCAAAGTCTCACCCCAGTTAATCTATGGCTGGTTTCCAAAACACAGCCCACGAATAGGGAAACTTGTGAATGCAATTTTCAAGGACTCCTGAGCCCTCCAAAACCCATCCCTGGGCTTCTTGGTCCATGAATTCAAGTTAGGCGCCCCTCAAAGTATAACCACTACTACTCAGAGCAGGGCAGAGGCCAGACACGCTGTCCTGAAGTTAGGCAGACCTGAGCTGGAATTGTTTCTACAGTTGTTTCCTCCTCCATTTGTTAAATTGCTCAATCTCTCGGCCCCTCGGTTTCTCTGCCTGTAACTTCTAGCTCACATCTTATTTAATGCCTGTGAGGACTAGGAGTTCATGCTTGTAAAATAAAACGTTCAGCGTGTCTGGTGCTGGGGTCATAGCTGTCTCAAGAGGATTTCCATCTCCTCTGATCCTCCTGGCAGGAGCACTTTATCTACTCAGGCCTCAGTTTTCTCATCTGCAAAAAGAGAAGTCGGTTGATCACAGCCCTGTCCTGCCAACAGTCAGTCATGAGCAGGAGGCAGTCAAGCTCGAAGAAAGGCAAGTGCTCTGTTAACTCAAGATGCCACATACACGTGTGACTCTGAGATTATGGTCATTGGAAAGATTTGTTGGTCTCGAACTGGGGATCTTCTAAAACCATAGATCTAGGGGGATTCTTTTGATATTCCAGGAAGAGTGGGACCAAGAGAACTAGCTTTCTCATGGTGACTAACCTCAAAAATGTGTATGCTGTAAACTAGTAGTTCCAAAATTGATAAAATCAAACCCATATGCAAGGCTTCTCTCTGTTGACTTCCTGGAAGGAGAAGGCAAGACAGAGATGAACGATTTCCTTCCAACTATAAAGGAGAAGGACTTAAATATTCGTTGAGTGAGTCCACTTACTGGAGCCCTTCACCCCACAAGCAGCTTGAGAGAAGTTTGCAAGGTGAAGACACTGATGGAGAAAGAACAAAAGAGTTCATTGAGAAAAGAAACTCTGAAACCCAGAATACACCCGATATCCATCCATTCCCCCAGGCGTTGGTGGCGCTCTGAATGGAGAAACCGGGATGGATGAGGTTCTGGCTCCCAGAACCATGAGGACACAAGCAGCACTCACAGCAGACACCATACCCTGCTCCCTCAATGAACACGTGCAGAACACCTATTAGGTGTCAGGTGCTGCCGTGAGACCCCCCTCTCCTTCCTGGCTTCCTGGCCCCTGACGGAGTCCTTTGATCTCTGGCACGAATGCACCAGGAAAAATAAAGACGAAACCAGACAGAGAGGCATAGAAAAGTCAGCCAGGTGAGGAGGAGAGGTAGTTGTCAGCCCACAAAATTTAGAGGCCTCTTACCCATCCAGTTCCGTGGAGACACAGTTTCACCATCCACATCATTAGCAGACAGTTGCAGGGGGCTGCGGGCTAATTTATGACTTGGAGATGGCTGCCCGTGGCATAATTCACCCAGGGAAGTGGAGCCTAGGTCAATATATGTTTAAGTTAAAAGGTTCTAGAAAGCCCTCAGGGGTCAAGTTGGGAAAGCGGCCCTCCACTGCCAAGAAGGGTGAAGCTGGGAGCAGCCAGGGTGGAGGAGACGGCAGGGAGAGCAGGAAGGCACGTCGCTGGGACTCAGCAGACAGCACCATCTTCTGCTCAACTGCAGCTCTGTAGCGATGTGGGGTCAGGGAGCCCAAAGACACGAAACTGTAGCTCATCTGCATGTTCCCTTTCATTGAATGCATTGAACGCGCTCAGTGGATTCAATATGTTTAAATAGATATGGATTTAATATGCCAGCTAAATGTATTAACTGTATCAACGAGGACAAATGACACAATCACATATAGATGCCATCCTTTACGATAAAGAGACACGTGGCACATTGATATAAATACACTAGAACTTCAGTCTGTACTGTTTTATTTGACGGATTCTTTAATGGTTCATTTTTAAAGTGATCTTAGAAAGTTATGCTAGTGATCTGGTACACACACACTAGCTCTTGCTAATGAAGTCGAGGCAGCCGTGTACTAAAGATGATAGATGCAGCATCTCATCTGTTTGCTGAGAACAGCCCTGCACAGACAACAGATGGGGAAACTGAGGCCAGAGGGCAGATTTATCCTCTGATACACTGTCTCTTCATTTTCTCGTTGGTACTCTGGGTCTAACACTGTCTGTCTCAGGTCTATTGCAAATCCTCTTTGATACCCAGCTTTAACTTCTCTAAAATGAGAGTTTCCTGGGCAGTAGAGAGAGGTGGACAAGTACAAGACTCTAGAGTAGGATTGGGAGTAAGTCATTTCCCCCCAGAACTTGTTTAATGAGTCACAAATAGATCTAAGCTTGTGCCAGGAGCCACACGAGGCAACTAGGATCATTTGACTTTGAGGCACGCCCAGAAAATCCTCCTGGGGTAGGTAACACGTGCTCCTGTGTTCCAAAGCCACGTAGTCATTTTGGTTCAAGCCAGAGAATTTTTCCAAAAAAAGCTTAATTGGAGAAACAGCAAGATAAAGGAAAGTGTGCGGGCAGGGTTTTGTTTTTTTGTTTTTTTTCTTACCCCATTTGACAGGACAGTACATCGATGTAGAAAGATGCATCATTCATTTGCAAGCCAGGACACCTTCCAGATCTGGCTTCCTCACTTTACCCTGAACAGCTAAACATTTATGGATTTTCACATCTTGCTTATCCGTATGAATCCTGATGTTCTGACAATTTCCAGGTAGCTCTGGCATCATGTCTTTGAAGCCCTTTATCGGAATCTTCTTCCCAGGAACGACTAGAACTAGCACTCAGATATCATGCCTATAAAATGCAATAACCATTTATGTTAGAGACTGCCTCCCTTCTTTTATTCCAGTGCACTGTGCTGGCAAAATGTCGGCAGCTGCACCAGAGGGAGGTTGAACTGTGAGGGCTAGTGCTGCTTCCATTCGGACTCCAGGAACAAATCCAGAGCTACCCCTGAAGTTCTGACTGACTGAACTCTTCAGCTGGAGCATAAAGATGAAGAAAACATTTTTTTCCAGGACCACAATTTGTGATACAAATCGGGTTCCATGTTCAGATTTCCAGATGTGGCAACTGAAAATATAAGATGCTAGCTAAATCGAAATGCAGGTAAGCAATGGCTATATTTTAAAGGGAAGGTGCAGGCAGGAATGAAGGCACATAAGCAGATGGGCAGGCCAGAAGAGAGAGGAAGAAGAAGCATCTTTATTTTGTTGACTTCTTCACTTTTGCTGTCCCCCAGGTCCGGGACTTGCACCTGGGTCCTTCAGAGGCAATGGACCAAACTGTTACCCCACCAGTGTGCACCAGTGACTACATTTTAATATAGCTACATTCCAGGTAATATTCGGTACCTACTTGCACTCAACAAATTGATTTTTTGTTTATCTGAAGTTCACATTTTGTTGAGTATTCTGTAGTTTATCTAGTAACCTTAGTAGGATGCAAACCTTGAACATCAGTGTGAGTGAATGCAGAAGAAATGGTATTAGAATGGTGCATTAGACAAGATGGATGAACCCCTTGCAAATATTTCAAGTTGGAATATTTGAGCAAACTTCTGTGGCTGCCTGGAATATGCCAGTCACCAGCACTGACTGAGCCATTCCAGTTGTGAGGTTCAGGCTGATGGCTTCATGCGGAGAAGCCAGCGGGTGTGCCTCCTCTCCAAGGGGTGGGCTTTCCAATGCTGCCATGTTGCAGAATGGTGAACTGAAGTCTGAATACCTGGCAAGAAATAAGCCGTTGAACTAAGGCCAGGGATCAACGAGCCTGCCCCTTTGGTATTCCTTACAGATTACAGAGGTGCAGAGGTCAGAGGTAACTTGCCCCAGGTCCCATCCTAGTCCTCAACAAACCCAGAGTCCGGACTATGTCTGTGAGCTTACCACTCCTCTCTAATCCCTTCCAAATCCACACCAGCTTTGATGCAACTCAAGTTCCACTGAGCCAGCTTTAGAGAAATTGAATTTCCTTAATAGGTTTCTCTAGACAAACCACTCAAGAGCCAGAAAAACTCAGAGAGAGAATTAGGTGGATGTGAGGGGCTCTCCATTCTATTTCTGCTTCAGCCACACACAGGAGATGCAGACTTGGGCAAATCACTGGCCTTCTCAGAGCTTCACTGTGGGGCTTGAAAAACAAAGGGTCCATATTCAGTGAACCCCAAGTCCTGTCCCCCAGAAGCACTCTGTGGTTCAGAGATGCCCTGTCTCCTCCTTCCAGCTTTCCCATTGGAGCCGATTCCTCACACACCCAGCTCCTTAGACTGATAGAATAGACAGCAGACAAATCCCATTACAGACCACTCTGTGAGTCTCCACTTTGTCACTGATTGTTATGTGACCTTAAATAGACATTCTCCCCTAATCTCCCTGCGCCTGGCCTCTCCTATTAGCAGCTGGAGACAAGGATATTTACCTGTAATAAAGCTCTTTGAGCTCCTCAGATAAAGAGCTTTGCATTAACAAAGCTCAAAGCAGATTTTTTTTTTTATAATGGACCAGCACACCAGCTTTGTTTTGTGTTTTTGTGTTTCTTTACCTCTTTACACTGCAAAGAAGTGCAAAGTCGTGTTTGCCCTACAGATTCTCTCCGGGTTAATTCATTTGTTTGCTTCTGGGTTTGAATAGGTCTTTCTTCTAGACTAGAAGTTCCCGAACTTGCTTGGTTCATGAAGACTTTAGCATCTTGGTAATTTTTTCATTATTTCCTTACAGTCTGTTTGTGAAGTCATTAGTTCCAGAAAGCTTAGTAAGCATTTAAAGCCTAACATGGCAGTACTGCTTGAAAAAAAGTAAAACAAATACATTTAAAGAAAAAAATAATTTTATTCAATACTTAAGTAATCCCAGTTACTGATGATTTGTGTGCCCACTGAACATTTCTCAAACCTTGGAGTTGATTGGTTTCTGCAGCTTTCATTTTGTATTCCACGCTGATTTCCATGAGATGCATGCTCTTTAACACAGGTACCCCCCCCAAAACCCCAGTTTCTCATAGAGGTGGAATTGTTGAAATTAATATAGTGAGACAAGGCACAGTAAACACATCTTACTTTATGTCTCCAGCTAGCGTCATTGTGAGTATAAACTAAAAACACCCCAAGAAAGCCCTGCTCATTTGAATCCAAAAACTGGGAGAAGGCAGCCCTGGATGAAAGAGAACTTTCCACTATGCCTCTTGTAATTAGGTGAACGCCATTAAAAAAATCTCCATTCTCCCTTCCTCTCAACAGATGTTGAAAAAAAATGGCCACATAGGCTTCTGTTGACCATTTCCATCCTGCTCCAATGTGGAAAATACTCTCCCCCTTCCTATCAAGTGCTGCATTGTTTGTGGGGTTGAGCCTCCTTCACCATCACAGTCTTGTGTTAATGTGAGCAGAGGTCGTGTCCTTTCCACCCCCACAGGCACTGGTGCTGGAGACTCCAGGATGGAGTCCTGCTGACTATCTCCAAACAACCGACCTGTGGCACATCATCCTCTCCCCAGGGAAGAGTGAAGAGGGGTGAGCATTACAGAGAGAAGGGAGCTGAAGAAGCAGTCTCTTTAAATATGTGTGTGCACTTCTAGGTCTATCCTCAGTGGTTTATGCATGATCCTTGGGGGCAACCAGGATAGTGTGGCAAAGACTTTGAAAACTAAAAGTTCAACCAGAGACTCCCTAAGTGGACTTGCTAAAATGTAATATTTAAGGAAGAGCTCAAAAGGTTTAGGAATAATACAAAGTCCTTTGAGCCAAGTAAATGTCAACTCAAGTGAGAAAAGACAACCAATAGGCAGCAACATCAAGATGACATGATGCTGGAATTATCTGAGGAGAATTTTAAAACAATGGTGAGAAAAGTTGCAACAAACAATAAAAACTTATCTTGAAGCAAAAGGGAGCAAATAGAATATTTAAAAAAGAAGCAAATGGACATTTCGGAACTGAAAAATAGCAATTGCCAAAACAGAAGGCTCCTGGGCTCAAGAGCAGATGGAGATGACAGAAGAATCAGTGGGCTTGAAGATAAATGTATAGAAACTGTATTATCTGAACAACAGAGAGAAAAATATATTGGGGTAAAAAAGAACTGAACTTCAGGACTCTGAGACAATGACAAAAGATTTAATCTTAGTTTCATCAAAGTTCCAGAGGAGAGGAGAGGGTGGGACTGAAACATATTGAAGAAGCGCTGAATGGAAACTTCTCAGGTTTTGTTGTAGGCTTAAACTTCATATTCAAGAAACAGAATGAACCCAATATAGGATAGACATAAAGAAACACACACCCAGACACATCATAATTAATTTTCTGATACCTAAAGAAATGGAAAATTAAATAAAAACATCTAGAGAAAAGTGATGCATTCCCTCTAAGCAGGTAACAATTCAAATGATAGTGACTTTCTCATCATAAATCATGGAAACCAGAAGGAAGGGTCATATTTGTAAAGTGCAAAAGAAAAGACATGTCAAGTTGAAATGCTTTATCCAGAGAAAATCTCTCTTAAGAATGAAAGTGAAACAGCTTCTCAGATGAAGGAAGACCAGGAAAATTTGCTGCCTGGTGACCTGTTCTAAAAATTTTATTAAAGGAAGTTGCAGAGATAAGAAATCATGAGAGAAACTTGGAGCATCAGCAACGAACAAATACCATGAATATGGTAAACATCTGAATAAATACAGTAAAGTTCTCTGTGCTTTAAAAACTGTTTGGGGGCCCACCCTGGTGGCCTGGCGGTATAGTGCACCCTGGGAGCAGCCCCACACACATCCCAAGGTCCTGGGTTCAAGACCTGGGATTTGGGGAAACAACCAATGTGAACATCTGAATAAAAATAACTAATAAAGTGCTTCTCCTCCTCTCTCTTCCTGCCTACCTGCCTACTCGCCTTCGTTCCTGCCAGCACCTTTCTTTAAAAAACAAAACTGTGTTTAATGGTTGAAAGAAAAAAAATATACTGTGGTCTGCAGTGGTTTTTAATGTATGTAGAGAGAGTATTTACAACGACTATCATAAAGGGAAAAGGCTAAAGGGCCTACGCGGTTTTAGGATTTCTTTATTCCACGGGAAGCGAGAAGATGCAATAAAATGTTGAGCAAGAGCCAAAGACTTGTGCAAAAAGATACACTCAAAATACTGTAGATAAAATAGACTGAAAAAAAAAAAGTTCAAGTAGCCCACAACAATAGGAAAGGGAAACCAGGAGTGAAAAGTAGAGGGAACAAACTAAAAACAAGTAACAAATCTTAGTGTATCATTAAATGCACTAAATTACACAAGGAAAAAGACACTCGATTTAGATATAATGAGGTAGATGGAGTCAAAGGAAAAGAATGGAGTGGGATGCGTCACATACTTTCTTTTCAGTAGTCAGAAGAAAGCAAGGGTAGTTTTACTAATATCAGATAAGGTAGATTTCAAAGCAAAACGAATGCAGCATAATTTGATGCTAAAACGGCATCCTCCTTCGATAGATGCAGATCATGCAGTGTCCAACAAATGTTAAGTATCTCTGTGTTTCCCCCAAGTATTTAAAATGTCTGTGTGACTGACTTCTCTGAATCGTCATAGAGAACCTCGACACACAGTTCAGGAGTCACAATTCTAGACCCAAATACGTTCCACAGCTTTCATTTCCAAGCTGACTGCTTTGGCCTCCATTCCTGGAGCAGGACAGGGAGTTGAGCAGGGAGCGTGTTCCCATCAGTGAGCAACTGAAGTCCCCAGCAGGACAATGCTGGTGCCGTTTTCCAGGGCTTCTCTGACGTCATCTCCTTCCACTCTTCCCTCGGCCCCAGCCCCTGCATTCTCCTTGTCTTCAAATGTGCCACCATGTTCCCGTCGAATGCGCTTTGCACTTGCCGTCTTCACGTCTAGAATCCCTTCCCTCAAACATCTTTGCTGCTGTTTCTTCAACCCCCTTTAAGATATGACTTAAAACTCACCGACTAGGGAGGCTTTTCTTGATCATCCTATCTACAGTTGTTATGTAAGACTCCATGGGAGCTTCCCATGCTATATTTTTCTCTACCACAATTAATACCATGTGACAACCCATGTATTTATTTGCTTATTTTTTCATGTCTCTCCTCCCATGATTATAATATCCACAAAGGTAGGGATTGAAAACATTTATTTTGTCCCCTGCTTGTATCTCTAGAAGCTAGAATAGTGTTACTACATAGTAGGGACTTAATAAAATATTTTTGAATCAATGTTAAAAATGGTGATTGAACTTCAGAAGATCTTTGAACTCATGTTCCAATTCCACTTGGATTGGAGACTTAAGAGAAAGTACTGAAGACCCATGGGGGAGGAAGAAAGAAGTGAAAGTGTCTTTGATGATTTGTTTTCTTCTTATCAAGGTTAGTAGTGATAATAGTCACTACCCTTTATGGAGTACAGACTAAGTGCTCAGCTTTCGAGCATTCCAATCATCTCGATTCCATCAACAAGGGTGGCTGTCCAAAATTCATTATATTTAGCTACTCATGGAACTCGTCAAGTCACGTAGACTTAAACAAGTGTTTTGACTCAGTTTTCTCATCTGTAAAATGGGACACACACGTGACTATCAGTCATCCCCTTTACCACTTTTGTTTCGGTGTGTTTTCCACCTAGAACTGTGCCTGACATCGAGTGGGCACTCAGCAACTCTGGGTTGCATGGATGAATGAATGAGCGGCCACAGGTTTCAGCTAATGAGGAGACTGCTCTTAAGGAAGAAAGGCACTTTATCTGCTGACTGTTGCTCCATCACCTCCACATCTAAAAGGTGATTTTTACCATCACTTCCATCTGCCTGTGTGTATTTGCCCACAGTGGATGTTTGTAATGTACGAACACGTTTTATGAATAAAGGAACAGAGACTAAATAAGACAAATGACTTACTCAGGACAACACGGTTTCCAAGTGGAGAATTTGTTCTAGCAATATTCTTCTTTTCAGCAGAAATTATGACATTTTAAATGTTTACACCTAAAAAATGAAAATATTTACATGAAATACAACACAAAACAATCATGCTCTGTGCAAGATAATCAATCCTTCTGTATAACAAATATTTAGAAAAAGCTAAACTGAAATCGGGGCTTCTATGTGAATCTGTGCTGAACCTCCCTTGAAGATCATGTAAAAAGTCTAAACTGAAGCCTCTTTTCTATTGAAACCTAATTAGATCCAATAAAATGCATAAATCTTCAGTTTACAGTTCCATGGTTTTGACAAATGTACACACCCGTGTAACAAACATCCCAATTAAAACTGAAATCATTTCCATGATCCTACAAAGTCTCCTCTTGTCCATTACAGTCTCTCTAACTCACCCTCGCTTCCCAGAGGCAGCGCTGTTCTGATTTCTGTCCCTCTGGACTTGTTTGCGTGATCTCAGAAGATCTACACGTGGAATCGTTCAGTGAGAACCTCTTGTGGTGGTTTCTTGCATTTAATCCACTATAGTGTTTAAACAGTACTTACGAAATGGCTGTTCTCCATGTGTGATGTTCATGTATTTCTGGAGAGTTCTATCAAAAGAAGTCAAAGCGGACTTTATTGAAAATCCCGCATCTGATTCTAAGCCACCATAGATTCTATGTCACACTCCAGTTTCTCAAGAGGTTTTTGTGAGAAAATGGGGAAAAAAAAGAGACATTTACAAAATTCAAAAAATTAAACAGGACAACTAGCAAGGCGTGAATGGATCTATTTCAACAATTTTCAATGCATAATACTGTATTAACAAAATTAAGAGAATGCTAAGATTTTACTAAAGGGTCTGTGGTATTTAGAAGTTAACCTTCTCAGGTAGAACTCAGCCACCTACGAATACAGCAGCAGTTGATTATCGGGGGCATTAAAATGGCAAAAAAAAAAAAAAAAAAAAAAAAAGGTGTGGCTTAGAAGCAAATAAGTACGGTAATCGAGGTAAATCGTTATTGGCAGCGCTCGTGGCGGCTGCTTGCTGTTTAGGACATGCTGACACCCGCGCGCTAGTTAAGGTCACAGTCTAATGTCACAGACTTCGGTTTCGTCTCGCTCCTCCACTCACGAGCTGAGAATTTGGGGATCGAACCAAAGTCTCAATTTTCTCCCTTGCAACATCCGTGTAATTTTACTGCTTTTCATAGGATTACTGTGAGAACAAAGTGATTGAACAGACTGAAAGCTTTTTCATGCCACGCAGAGCAGTGGACCCCATGGTCCTTCAGACTCAGGTAAGAGGATCGACGACCAGACCTAGAACCACCCGCACAGATACCACACAGTACAGCACAGCTTTCTTGTTCGCGCTTCCTGCTTCCTTTTGAGATGAGCTCAGAGTACCCTCAGCTGGGAAGCAGGGAGGCTGTCCAGGGGCTGGTCCTCCAGTCCTTCCCCGGAGTATAAGCATTCCAGTGTCCTCGGATCATAAGGAGCATTGTCACCCTCAGGCTACAAAGTGAGGTCTTTGCATATAAGGTATTTTTCTCATGACTTACTGTGTAAGTCCAGCACTCTGGCTGGAATCTGGAAATCCAGCCCTTCCTCCCCTTTACGTCAGAAGTGTCTCTCTCAGCTGTTCGCTTGTGCATATCCTGAACTCCACTGCCCCAAAGCCCAGTCTTACTGTCCAGAAGACGTGGCAGTCTTCCCCAAACAACACTTGTCCGCATGCCTTCTTCCCAGCAACAGCTTGTACTAGGTCCACAAAGGGCTGAGCTCATCAGCCCTTCCTCTGCTGAAACTCTTTTTAACGTCCCAGAGACATGTGCTGTCTTGAGCCTTTGAGAGGCTTTCTCTTTGACCTTATCTCAATGACTTTGTCTCTATAACTTCCAACTCCCATTCCATTTCCTATCAACATGGAATTCCTTGGAGTTCCTTTTACTTCTTGTTTTTCCTCTTTATCTTCTTATACATACCCTTTGCTTAGAAATCTTTGTTTTTCATGTGCTTGGCAAACTCCATATAATCCATCATGACTCTACCCAACAACAACTTCTATAAAGCTCTTCCCATGGTCATTCTCTGCCATCTCTGACTACTTCTCAAATATCTTATTGGTTCCATTATTGCAGTATTTGACAGGTCTTATGCTTTTTTCTGCACTGGCATTAATAAAAACTAACACTGAACAACTACATGCATTGTGTTCTAAGGACTTTGTAATTTCATTTCACGTATTCTTCAACATTATCATTTAAGTGAAATTGAGATTATAATCACTCCTATTTTACAGATGAGAAAACTGAGTCAAAACACTTGTCTGAGGCTACATGAGTTGATAACGAGCTCTATGAGTTGCTAAACATAATGAATTTTGGACACCCACCCTTGTTGATGGAATCAAGATGACTGGAATGTTTGAAAGCTTTTAGATTTTGTTTTCTTTCTCATCTGCTTTTTTGTTGGATGACTGGAAGGAGAGTTTTAAGTTTGGATAGACTGTGTATGGCCTTTCATTTAAATTCAGTCTTCCTTAGCTCTGTGGCCAAAGTATAAAGCCAGAAATCTTGGTCTTAGATCTTTTATCTTCTACCTATTGGTAGGATTGCCATATTTATCAACAAAATTAGAAAACGAGAGCCTGAAATGCTTAGTAACTTATCTGAAGCCACGGTTACTAAGCAGAGCTAGAAAAGCTCTCATCTGCCTGACTCCAAAGCTGAACTAGTATTTCTCCATTCCTTCCTCACTCTCACAAACCGAAATCTAAGCCTTGATTTCAGGAGTATTTGGATGCTAAGATTACCTTCTTTTAAGATTCTTGTATTGTATTACAAAAACAACACAGGTCAGCACAAATCAGATGCAAGTCCCCAGTAAACATCCACCATTTATTTTATCTTATCACCTCCTCTGTGAAGGCTGAGAGTGAACAGCTTCCAGGTCCCTAACTTGCGGGAAATCTCATCGGGAGAACCTCTTTAACAGAGCATCCAGAGCGTACCCTTTGAATATTTAATGAATTCCTGAGGCTCTCAGAGAGCAAAGTGAGAAATGTCCTATAACAACCTATTCGTGTTAATAAAATACCAACCACCAGGCTGCCCATTATCAGCAATTACAGTTTCAAGCAGGCCAAAGAAATCTTGGCCATGCTCTGTGCTTTTTTCCCTTTCCCACCCACCTCTTCTTATTTGAGGGAAGGGCATGTCATTTCTGTTTAATGTCCAGTGCCTTGCCTTGGACTCCCAATTCCAGTCCATGGTTTCAAACACAAACACAAACGAGATGTTTATACTCCCTGCTCATTCATCACAGACGTGTGAACTCCAAGTTATAAATGATAGTTGAGAAATTCAGTTGATGACCGAAAAGGGAGACCCTTTCCAAAGGAGTGTTCCCACCTTCTACTGGACCTCTGCAGGTCCAATAGAGAGGAGGAACACGATCACTCCTCTTCCTTTCCCGATGAGAGAAGGGAGGGACTTCATGTTCCTCTGGGGACTGCAATTGCAAGGCCTATTCTAGTAGCCACCCCATGCGTCCCCTATGCCATCTTCACAATGAGATGATGACTTCATAAACTCACTTACCAAATGGGAAACAGAGGATCAGAGAAGTGAAGCTACTTGCTGAAAGTCACACAGCAAGTCAGGGTGAGCTGAGCATTGGCACTCCATTAATTAGACCTCTTCAGAATATCCTGGGGAGCATTTTCTAAATTTGTATGTCAGACTTCTTTGCAAGCCAGCTCCACTGATGCAGGAGCACTGGGAGTGGGCACGCGCAATCTGATCCAGGTACTGGGGTATTTCCAGTGCACTCCCTACAGTGTGAGGACAGCTGACCCGTGTGGAGCTTACTGCCATGCTGCTGCCTGGACCTGGCTAAGGGCTCCTTCACCTGCCCCGGGGAGCCGGTCCTAGGGCTGGAACACTGTTGAGGGGCGTGGCCCTCAGACAAAGCTGGGTTTGAACTCATTTCTACCACATGCCAGTCACCGGCCACCTTATTTCACTCATCCCAGCCTGTTGCTCCTCTGCAGTTTGGGAGCAGCGATGCTTCTAGGGGAGGTTGGTTGTGAGAATTAAATACAATACTATGAGACGTGTGGAAGACTACCTAAGTGCCCTTCGGGCATCAAAACAGATTCAAACATGGCAGCCAAAGCAACCCTGTTGGCCTGTAAACTTTCCTCCACATCATCCCTTTTCCTTGGGAAAAATACTTTGTGTTTCTCAATTCCCTTCTGATACCAGTTACTCGGAAAACAGTTGTGCGTGCTTTGTGGTCAAGCAGAGTCATGCTGGGTGTGCTGCTGAGTGAGGCCATGAGTCTCCTGCCTTCCCAAGTTCCAGCTGTAGTACCAGCTTAAACTCAGTGGGATGGCAGTGGGATGGTTTCATTCACTCAAGTGCTGCCCTCCCAGCCTGTGTCAAATCCAATCACACTTAGAACAGCAGAGCTGGAGCAGCCACATGGCTGATTTATAAACCCCAAACCCACTTTACAGGTGAACAAACTGAGGCTAGATATTAAAAACTCAGGTTTCATTTCCCACTGGCCAAATCCCGTGAATTTGCAATCAGTTCTCTCCTTCCTTTCTCCCACCTTCCCTTCTCTTTCAGATTCTTTCCCTCCCTTTTTTCCTTTCCTTTTACATCTCATCCATTAATCACATTGAGTTTACTATTGTCCTATTATGTTCCCATGTTAATATACTGTCACTGTCTCTTGGTCACAAATTGCACAAATCGCTTCAACTAGCTTAAGGAAAAGAAAAGAAGATATTTATTGGAATCAGAGGAGGTATCTCAGGATATCAAGTGCAGCTCTGGATCTTCAGGAGTAAGAGTTCATGAGCCTTTTCCCCATCAGGCAGCCATTATGCCGCCTTTCCCCTGTTGCCACTTACCAGTGAACAAGAGAGATTCTGATTGGTTTAGTGTCAGTCAGGTGACAACTCCTGGACCAATCACCTATGAACAGGGACGCAGGGTCACATGATGCATCACTTAGGGTTTATCTGGAAGTAATGTGAGATGTTTTCAGAATGGAGAGGATTACCAGGAACCTGACGGTTCACTGATAGGATGCCTATTGGCATCTGTGGGCTTGAAATGAAAAGTCTGCTCTCTGGCTGCCAAATGTCTGGTATGGAGGCAGCTGCAAGGTTGGGTCTTCAGGAACCTGGTCAGGCAGAAGCATGTGTAGTTCCCAAACTGCAAGCTCCCTGAAGTTGTTAAATATGACTTTGACTTCAGAATGTCACTGGAGGACCTGTCACAAAGTCTGGAGCTGAGTTAGTACTTGTATTAGTCAAAGCATGCTAATCTCTGTGTCTTAACAAAAGTTCATTTCTCACACACACTTCCTATCCAAGGTTGTCTCTCAGGGATTCGTACAGCCACTCAGAGATCCAAGTTGAAGGAAGTGCATCTTGTGGCGGTCATTGGCTTCAGCAAGCAATAGGATAAAGACCATTCTCTATTGGATTTTGTCTCTTTTAGCCTTATGTCCCAGGCATTATGCTAAATGGGTGATTTATCCACTATCTACCGTAATACTCACAGCAACCTTATGAGATGGCATGGCTTCTTTCCAATTTTACAGATGTGCATTTGGAGGCACAGAAAGGCCAAATCAATTGCCCAAGGTTACACAAAAAGAAGTAAAATAACTAGACTTCATAGTCAATCTGCCATTCCTGGAGCCTATCTTCCCAATAATATATTATCAATACTAACTCTCAAGTGGGCATATCAGCTACTATACTGCAAGGCACCATATTGAAAGCATGAAAAGGGTCAACAAAGTAAGGGTTAAACAGAATAGATTTGGTTTTTCCAAGGGACAGGTTGGGTCAATGAATGATGAGGGGGAGTAACTCTGGTCTTTGAGTTGTTGCTTGGGTGCTTGACAGAGGAAGCCATCAAGCAGATACATGAGAGCATCTAGTCTGAGAATATCCATGTCACAAGGTCGGGTCTTTGTGCACCTCTGTATCCTCAGTGCCTAACAGTATATAGTGCCTACTACCTACGCATTAAACACTTGCTCTCAATGAGCCATAATGAAATGAAAGAAGCCACGATACAGCATAAGTTCTTCAGTGATCCAGGGGAGGATGAAATCGTGTCTGAGAAGGGGCAGGGATGTCTTTCTGGAAGAGGGATAATTTGCCCAAGTGGTGACCTGGGGTAAATGGATATGTGGAATTAATGTCATGATTCCTGGGCTGGCATCTTTCTGAGAAAACTGAGCTGGAAAGCTATCCAGAGAATCCCCAGTAATAACCAGCTCTGAAAGTACAGGTTTTGGGGAACTCCCAGCTGTTTCTGATCGCAAGGGAACTGTGAATCAGCCCCGTGAGTGTCCTCCTGTGTGGGAGACAAGAACAGATGAATGGAATGTGGAGGACGAACATGAACAAATGTCATGCTCACAGAGCATTTGCTAAGTTCGTTGAGATGAGAGACTGGATCTTTATTTATCTCCGTCAAATTCCACTGAGTTTTCCCAGATTAGAAAGAAGGTTTCCTTTTTTTTGGAGAACTTGTTTTCTTTTGTTGGTTTGCTTTTCTTTTAAATTTTGACCTCTCTGCCCACAACATTCTATAAAAATAGCAATAAAAAGGGAGTGATGGTGACTATCTCCTGTTCTCTTTTTTTAATAAGGTAATTTTATAACATCCTTTTAAAACATGATCCGGTAATTGGGTCATTAGTCTTTAAGATTCTTCCCAGGAGAGTCAGTTGTTTTCACGTTGGTGTCTTGGTGTGCAATGCTGTTCTGGCAAATCTTTTACAGGTGATGTAGTGATAAGAAGTGTCCAAAACCCTTGAGCACCTTCCTGTGAGCTTGGTTTCTCAGATTCACAAACTCTTTGGACCCGCAGACTGAGGATCTCGTTCCACTGGATCGTGTCCAGTAGGCCACCAACGAGACTCTAACCTTCTGTTCAAGCTGTTCTTCTTAACCGAAAGTTAAGACCTTCTGTATGTTGACTGACAAAGTCATTACCACCCTTCCAGGTGGGACTCCACTGCCACCTCCTCTGCACAGGTGTTTAGCTAAACATTGTGGCTCTCAACATTGGGTCTTGATCTTGAATGTCAAGACCCAAGCTCTTTGCACCATTCCGTGTCACGAGGAGAAGAGGAGTGAAACAGGAAGTTGATCCTGTCGTGATGGCAGGTGACAGAATTGAGCCCTAAGTGCTCATGCTCTAGGTGCTTCCTGCTGATGAGCTTATTTAGTAGGGGTGACCAGGTAGCTGGTTACTCAGGACACTTGTAGTTTATACTCCATATTCAGACAAATTGTTTTTATTAAGGTAAAATTAGTGTATAGCATTATATTAGTTTCAGTTGTACAATATAATATTTTGATATTTGTGTGTATAGATAGATGCAAGTATATGAAATGATCACTACTGTCAGTCTATGAACACTGGTCACTACACATAGTTATAAAGAATCATTTTCTTGTCATGAGAACTTTTAAGTTCTGCTTTTTAAACAACGTCAAATATGTAACATAATGTTATCAGCTATAGTTGCCAGGCCGTATGTGACATCCCCAGGACTTATTTTATAACTGGAAGTTTGTACCGTTAGACCCTCTTCAACTGTTTTTCTCAGTGCCCCTGCCCTCCAAGTTCAGCCTCTGGAAAACCACCGATCCATTCTCTGTATCTATGAGCTTGATTGACTTATTTTTTGGATGGCACATATAAGGGAGATCACACAGTGTTTGTCTTTCTCTGTCTGACTTATTTCACTGAGCACAATACCTTCAAGATCCATCCATGTTGTCTTAAATGACCGATTTTTTTAATGAATGAATGAATTCCTATGTCTATTGTATCATAAGAAAGCATATATACTATGCATTATGCATATCAAATATGTATGTGTGTCTATATAAATCTATGTATATATATATATGCTTTGGCTGTTTCCATACCTCAACTATTATAACTAATGCACTGATGTACATAGGAGTGCAAATGACTTTTTGAGTTAATGTTTTCACTGTTGAGTTTTGCTTTTGGAGTATCCAGAAGAATTACTGGAGCGCATGGCGGTTTTATTTTTTGAGTTCTGAGGCACTTCCATCTTGTTTTCCACAGTGGCTGCACCTGTTTACCTTTCCACTAGCAGTGTCTAAGCATTCTCTTTCCTACTCGTTTTCACTAACACTTCCTCTTCTTTTCTTTTTGATCATAGCCACTCAAATGGGTATGAGGTGATATCTCATTATGGTTTTTGATTTGCATTTTCATGATGAGTGATGTTAAGCATCTTTTCATGTACCTGGGGACCATCCGTATATCTTCTCTGGAAAACTGTCTGTTCAGATCTTCTCCTCATTTTTTAATTGGAATTTGTTTTGCTATTGAGTTGTATGCCAGGGCATGATTAAGCATTACCTTTCACTCTCAAAATTCCCCTGGTTTGCCAGGTCAGTTGCATGTTTACCTAATTTAATCCTCAACAACTTGGTGAGGTAAGCACTGTTATTAATCCCGGGTCCAAGTGAGGAAATGAGAACTCAGCAGTGAAGTGACATCCTTAAATCACACAGCCAGTAAAACATAGAACTGGGATTAGGATATGGACAGATTGAGTCCATTCAGTGAAGGAAGAATAAGAAGCTATATCCTTAGCCCCAGGGTTTAAAGGAGAGGTGATGTCATGTCATTAAAAGCTGGGAAACATTTGGGCACCCTGAAAAGGCTTTTAAAGAAGTCAGGGTGGGATTTGATCCATTCATCTACTCATGTGGTGTGCATTATTCCGTGTGGCTGTGCTCCAGGCAGGCAGCACCATGTTCTGAGCTGTGAGCGTGCACACACACACACACGTGCACACATGCATACACACACATGCGCACACGCACACACATGCGCGCACACTGTCCTCAGTGATTGTGAGGTCTGGTGAAGGACAGACATGAGGAATTCACTGAACACATCATTGAAGCTTTCCCTTATGCCCCCGGTACTCCAAAAGCCAGGCCCCGGAGTGGCTGCTTTCAGGACACAGCCAACATATCCGAGGGCTACAACAATAACTTTTTAAAGAACAAAAACTTTCTGGCAACAGTGCAATCAAGAGCTTTTCTATTGAAAAAAAAATCACCCACGTTTTAAAATTTCTATTGGGAAAGAAATCTGGATGTGATAATACCACGGCCGCCACTTTCCAAGTGATGTAGCAACTTCCCTCCTTCGGGGAGAACTTCGCTCATTTGCAGACTTCAGCAGAGGCCCCATCAGTCATTTTGTCCCCCTCTGGATGCTCCTAAAGGCATTTGTGTTTGCAATGTCTGCTTCGCATGTCGCTTCTTCCTGAAGTTTCTCCCGCTTTTATGTTTTAAATATTCTCATTTCCTAGGTTTCCTATCTATTTTAAACCTTTTCAATTGTAGGTGTTTTTTAAAAATAGTGTTATTCCACTGCCTTGTGTGGGATCCGAGGCAGACATTGCTAATGGATCATGACTCTCCTGCCCAGGGCGCCTCAAGCAGCCTCGCTGCCCACTGCTTTCCCACGGAGCTCCAGGCAGCCACTGCTACTCAATCGGGCATGACATAGACAAGCAAAACCACTTTCTTTCTAACTCTGTATCTACTGAAAGTCCTTTAAAGGCTGAGGCCCCCTGTTCCTCCAAGCAGGTCCAATGCAGAGACTTTTCAATGCAGTGGGAAGCATAACTCCCGAGGGAAGGACATCTTTGAGCCCAGCTGCCTGCCCACGGGACTGTAGTTGGAGTCTAGGAAAGGGGCCAAGTGTTGTGAAGGGAGAAGAGGAAGAAGGAAACAGCTCCAGGAAAGAATGTTCCTTTATCCTTTCTTGCTCTTCCTTTTGCCAGCTGAAAGCTTATTAATGCACTTGACCTTCCAAAAGAAAATTAATTCCAACTTCACACCTACGGCTGTGTTGCTCAGCTTTGTCAAAACTCTGGCATCATTAGAGAGGAGATGACATGGCCTAAGGGCACACAGAGTCTGCCACCTCCCTACACAGGGCTGAGGTAGTAGGAGCTGGCAGGAGGCCCCAGCCCTGTCAGCTTTTTGCTGTGGATTAGGCTCCCTTCTGTCGGCTCTGGAAAGTGTTATCACTGTTGAGTTACCCTGTGATTCTTACCAGGCTCCCTGACAGCCAGGCCTGCAGAGGGGCGGCCCTCCCAGAGGCTGGAGGTGGAGGGCTGGCACACGCGGGGAGGGAGGAGAGAGGGATTGTGGGAGGATGTGTGTCTGCAAGGATCTGTGTGAACATGGGCATGTGTGTGTGTGTGTGTGTGTGTGTGTGTGTGTGTGTGTCTGCAAAGAATGTGGGTATGTGGCAGAGTCCATGCAAGAACTCAAGCTGGGCCAGTGTGAACGTACGCATATATTTACAAATGGACACATATGTGGGTAGGAGTGTGTATGGACATGTGTGTGTGTGCCCCCCACTCATGCGGGGGCCTAAGAGGCCGCACGCGCACAGCTGTGTCTGTGCGGGCACCTTCAGGTGACAGTGTCACAGTGCGGTGGTGGGTTCCTGTGCTTTCTTGTGGGTCAACATGCATATGTTCAAGGGTTTGCATGTGCGTGTGTGTTTAGGGCGCATGCACTCATGCACATGCATGTGAACAGCACAGCAGGTCTGTGTGTGACCGAAGGTGTGCAAGTGTTCCTGTGAGAGCATGACTTTCTGTGTGTACAGGCTTGTGTTTATGTGCACGAGACCGATTTCAGTGCTATCTGATTTTTCAAGGGCTGTTTTAGCACTAGAAAAGTCGTAGACACTAAAATTACCCCTTTCTTAAATGATATTGAAAAAACAAATTATTGTGACCAATTCAGAAATGTTTGGACTTCTGGACTCATTGTTTTGATTTTAAATGATTATCTTGTGCACACGTGGGTGTGTGTATATGTGTGTGCATGTGTGTGTGTGCATGGTCGTACAAACAGTAACTGCCTAGATAGTAGTTCTCCACGCAGAACCTTGGTCACTTTCAATTTAATTTGCAAATATCTGCAGTGTTTCATCAGTATCAGATACCAGGAGGAGCTGGAATGAGAGAGAGGTGAGTAAAACCCAGGTACCATCCTCAGAAAGGTTTTGTTTTATTTGCCAACTCTAAATGCTTGGCAGCAGATCCTCATGACTGTGTGAGCTGGAGAAAATGTCCAGGCTGTGTTAGAAGAGGCCGTGATAGATCAGCGATATCTGCTGCAAACATAGAGGAGAGAGTTATGGCAAGTCTATCATTCCTTTGCCAGATTCAAAATATCTAGTTCTCTGTGCACCTGCATGCAATTTCCTCATTTTATAGCTGGAGACACTCCAGCAGAAGAGGGAACAAAGTTGTTTAAAGAGGGATGAGACTAGAGTGAAGGAAGCATTTTACATAAATCAATGGAAGCTGAAGAAAAATGAGAATGGGGCTTCTCATGGAACCCTAAGCAGGGATTCAGGCAGAAGAAGAAAATCCTAGACCTGGGACCTAGAAGGGAGTTTTCTCTCTATCTTTCATACTTGACTTGCTTCCATTCTTCTATGCTGAATGGCTTTTTCTGCTCTATTAGTTCAATTCTGCACATTTGGAAAATTTTCTTATTTTCTCATCTATACAATAAGAATATTTCCTACTCCTCTGTCTCCTGTCTCTTAGAGTTGTAAGGAGCAATATGTGCAGTTGCTCAAGTGATTGACAGCAGAGTAGTTTCCCAATACATCCTGGCTATTACCACCATCGCCGACATCATCACCACCAGCACCAGCACCACCATCTCCACCACCACCACCATCACCA